>JAHLSL010000007.1:39496727-39568013 GCA_025920805.1 Petroica traversi
TTCTAATTCTAATTCTAATTCTAATTCTAATTCTAATTCTAATTCTATTCTAATTCTAATTCTAATTCTAATTCTAATTCTAATTCACAATCATATTACAAATAAGAGTTTTTTCTGCTCGGAGCATAGCCTCTGCAGGTCCAGAAATTACATAATTAAATGAATCATAGCTAAAACTTATATAAAATATGAAAAGTCCTAGATGTGGTGAATTCCCTTTTTCTCATATACAAATTGGGGAGGAACTCCTGTCAGACCCAAAACCCAGAATAAATATGAAGCCAGATGAACAGAAAATTGAATTTTCCCCCTTTCTTTTTAATGTCCCTAATGCCCAGCATAAGCAGGAGGACGACTGGGGATACAAAAAAAAGGTCATATGGCCAACCCAGGACATTTGATAAAAGCTGATAAGTTGACATCTTCAGCTTCACAAAAAGGGAGATGCAAAGAGAAAACAGATTCTCCATTGTCTTATCTTTTAAGCATCAATATGTTATTAAAAAAACATCTGAGAAAGAGAAAGAAAACATTTTTGAATCTAGTAACGCCTAAATTGTACCTATTAATTTAATTTGTTCATTGTAATTTTGAGCTCCCAATTAACTGTACAGTACAGTGAATAGAAAATGAGGCTTCCGCTGCATTACTTTCAGAGTATATCAGGGGTGGTCATATTAACATATTTACCTCTGCCATATAGATAGAAAGCTGAATTTTCAGCTCAGCTAATCTTGAATCTTGTGCATTTGTAGCAGTCTTTTCCTGTGGATTAGGGAGTAACTCACATATCTTAGAACGATCAATGTCACTGTGACTCATGAAGCTCAGAATCAGAGAAGTTCATCCAGTACATTGTGAAGGTTCTTGTTTAATTTAAGCTAGGAATTGTCACTTTCTTTACAAACCAGGAACAACCTCTGTCTTGGGGAACAAACCTCAACTTGATGCTCCTTAGTGACTGATGTGCAATCCTAGAATGTTCCCTTCTTAACAAAATTTACATAGTTTGTTGGTTTATTGAGAATGTTTTGCCAATTTACAGAACTTGTAAAGGCAGCTTGCAGGGTGCTGTACTGGTTGGTTTAAAATCAGTGAGTAGATAGTTAAAATTAAACTAATTACTTCAGCATAGCATGAAAGAGTGACATTCAGGGATGATAAATGGGTTAGTTTGGAAAAAAGTTATTGTCTGTGATGCAATGTCAGAATGCTGCTGTCATCATGTGGGATCTGTTGACATATCAAGGGAGATTAAATGGTTTCCTCAAAGTCACCTGATCCCTACCTAAACAAAGACAACTAATTCTAAGCTTGTGGTAAGAGTCAGACCTTAACAGCGGCATACAAATTTTGAAAACCTTAAAACTATATTACAGGATAAATCATTCATCTAATCATCTATTTAATCTATCTATGACAACATAAATGAAGTCTTCTTACGGCATCTTATGTTTGAAAATAAAAAAGAAAAACTGAACTGGGGCCAGGACACTTCAGGATGTGCTCCCTTCCTTCTCTGCTCAAACTCCAAGAGGTTTAAAAAGTTTAGTGTTCTTAGCCTAATTTTCTTCTTGAAAACGATAGAGTAACAGAAGACTAGAAAAGCTGAAGTGATTTGCAAAATTTAAAAGAGTTTATGACCTTGCTGGTCAGTCATGGGATAAGAATAGGAGCCAAGACCACTGGCACTCAGGAATGGCCATTAGGGTGCACCTTGCAGCAAGGATGCAGCAGAATAAAGCCATTTTTCATATGCCTTTAAAGCATGGATTTCAGAGCCTAACATCATATGGAGTCATTGAACACAGAACTACCAGTACATAGAGCAAAACATTAGGTTGTATAGTCTGTCCTACCACCATGGCATTTTAAAATTTGTCAGCATTTCATCAAGTATGATATTAATCATTGATGTCAAATAATAGCAAACAAATGAAATAATCAGGGCTCAGTTACTATGTTTGTGGTGCAAATATGTCACAAATACAGTCCTTTTTTGACCCTACCATTTGGAAAGAAGAAGGATTAATTTAGTGACCTCTTTAATCAATCATAAAATACAATTCTCTCTGGCTGTAGTTGGCAGATGGTTTGGAATCTAGGATACATCTCACTAGATACTGGAAGATGCTATTACCTTTCTTGAATTCTATCTTATGTTTATTGTTCTTACTCTTCACAAATGACACTTTCTGCTGGGTCCTCAGTGCCTGGCTTTTATTCACTGCCATTAAAAACAACAAACAAATAAATAATCATATTCTGTGGATTGATGAATAATTACTTCATCCCTCCAAACACCTTTAAATGAGCTTACATCTCCAATGATATTTGAGGTCAGGTTTTCTATCTTTTACGCCCCTCCCACTCCCACTCCCTCCTGAGCAATTCTGGCAACCATGGGGGAATAAAAGCTTAGATTTCAGCATTGTAATTTAAAGTGTGAATTAGTGATTCGAGAAGCAACCTTGAAATTTCTGTTTCTCCAACATTGTGCCAGAATAGTCACAAACTAACCCTGTGGTAGAATAAGGGGTGAGGAAAATTAAGGAGGAAGATCTTCTCCCAGTATCCTCATTATTAATCAAAAACATGACTGAAATTTGCTTAAAGGTATATATCAGTCATGTCATCAGCCTTCAACAGTGATCTGTGAGCAGAAAGATTTCTGTGTGGTGTTGCAGTAGCAACCATACTGTCCCTGCCTGGTTTTGACAAGGTGGTGAAGAAAGTCCTTGAGATGTAGATAAGAATGTGGCAATGCTTCTTCCTTTCCTTCTTCAGATGTCTTTCTGTGACAATGTACTTGGACATTTTATTCTTGAAAGTCCCTATGATTCTAAGTATATTCAAACATGATTCAGAATCAGATAGGGGATTGTACATGCTGATCTCCAAAGCACCATTAAAGTCATATGTCCATCACCTGTTCTTGTTCAACTATCCTTTTGCATTAATTCGTCATAAAGCTTACTAAACAATGCAGTTTTTCAGATACCTGTTATTCATTCTAGTAATTCACATAAATAAGTCCCTGTTAGTGTGCTGGTTGTCTGTAGTTCTTAGCCCTTGTACCGCTGAATTATATAAGCAGCATCTTATATATGTAGTACTGGTTGACTACTTTAAACCTCATATGCACTGTTTGAATACCACTGTTATTCAGTGAGGCTGATATATTGCTTAGCTGTATAGTGATATCAGAGTTGGTGTAGAAATTACACCTGAAGACAAGGAGTTTCTTTAACTTAGAGGTTTCAAAGTAAGCTCTAATACCTCATATGAGAGGCATTGGAGCAATGGAAAGGGAGTGATGCATGTTGCAGAGTTTCTCAGATAATTGTACCAGATACATGTTGGTTTTGTTTCTTAGCATTTGAAAAACATCCCCAGAGGCATTTTGAATTTTGATAGTTCTTAGCTGTAGAAATATGTATTTAGGCATTTCTTTCCTTCTTCTGAGCATTTCACAACAGATGCTGTAGAATAATGTGTATTGTGAGAGTTCTCACACGTCTTACTTAAAAAAATGGACATGCTATATCTTATCTGAGATGCAGATATGCAGCCCTGCCTTTAACACAGAAGGCTGGAGAGGGCATATCATGGAAAATACTGGTTATAACTGTGCTTCTTTCTGTCTACAAATGTTATTGAAGTCAGTCTGAAATCAGAGTGAAAATAGTAGTCAACCTAATTTCCTTCGGGGCAAGTTCTGATAAAGGTGATTTTGCCTTTATATAAAGTTCAGTGTAGCACTGGCAACACTAGTGCCTTTACATTATATTCTATTTCAACTTAATTTGCTTTCAGTGCACAACATTATTAAGTAAGTACTTTGATTCAGTGAAAGTTTGAAATGTTCTAGATATCTGGCTTTTCCTTTGGCTCCAAATTTCTCTGTTGTTTAATGTTTATATATTGTCAGTCTCCTTTGTTTCATATTTATTGCTTAAAACAAAGAAATAAACGGTACATTTATAGCCAAACATCAAATAGAAGTGTCCTCTAAACATCTGGAACCAGCTGAGTTGTGCTAATTTTAAAATAGAATTATCTATTAAAAATATGTCTTGAAGACCTAAAACTTCAGTCTTAATAAGCCATATTGGAAGTTTAACTGTAAGTTACACTGGCACAACAGAGGCATAATTAATTATTTCTTTCAGTATATAAATTTGGATCTTTAATTCAAAGTGTGAGCCCTTGAGAAATTTTCAGTTTTGCCACATTGAATAAACGAATGGAACAGAATTAAAGTGCTTTGTCACTGCAGGATGATGCATCACAAAATATGGTTTATTCAATTATCTTGAAAACTGAACTACAGTTTTAACTATTTATGATAATGCTTTAATAATATAGTACTAAATATTTTACAATGTATTTTATGAACATAACAAAGACTTATAAATTCTGCCCTGCACACGATAAAACACTGGAGCAGGCGGCTATGAAACCTTTGCCAAGAAACAGCGACCATGGAGACACTTCATGTGTAAATCATAAAGTTTACAGGTTATTAAAATGCAGCCACTTCTATGCAATTTTTGATGAAGCAGCACTGTGAAGCTCAGTAATGGAATCAAGTCCATTTTTATCTTTTCTAAAAGCAAGATTGTTCTAATGAAGAGTCAAGTGCTTCTATCTTATAGTGAAATACCAGCTCGGTTTTAGGTTTTCTGCATACAGACTAGAATTGCAGAACTGCAAGTCCGACATATTAATTGTCTCTAGTTTCTTAACTAAGAAATCCACTTGACATACACTTCTTTATAGCTGCATGAGATTTGCTTATATTTTTAAAACAGTCTCACAATAAAGATGAAAACTTTTAGGCTGGATAAATTATCTCTAGCTTAAAATATTACCACTGCTTCTTTTCCCAGACTTGTACTTTATAAACATAAATATCAGGAATATGTTCAAATTATTCTTACAGATTTGTTCAGCCCCCTTATTTAAGTGCACCAACAGTTTTTACCAAGGAAAGTAAAAGTTAAATAATGAAAATACCTTACTTCTGTTGTTATTGCCATGGTAATTAGAGTAAATAGATTGTTAAGAGAAAGAGACCTAAAAGGCTTTAGGAAATAATTTTTTTATGAAAAAAAATCTGTATGTGACAGATTCATGAAAACAAAATAAAATTAATCAAAAACTTACGCATTTTAAATTGCTTGGTATTTATTTGAGATAGAGAGAAGCAAAACTCTCTGCATGACAATAGGATATAGCATTTTTTACTAGGTATGCCATTTTAATTCTGGTTTTTTAAATACCAATTGAAATAGGTGATCAAATCAATATATAGTGAGGCATTTGGATATAACCTTACACTGTAAAGAAAATTTGTCAGAACTGTATAAAGAGAGGAAGTATCATCAATATATTTTTAAAAAGACCCGAAATAATAAAACTACTGAAAGTAATTTTTGAAAATATAAAAACAGTTGGCATTTTAAAAGTTTGTTTCTTTTTTTTAGAAACTCCAGACTGCTTTAAAATATCGTAGTAGCTGAATTTGTTAACAGAGGTCATCAACATATGTCTTTTTTAATCTCCTGTCATGGGTTATATCTCCAGTCTCCCAATTAGTCCTTTTGTACAAGGTACTTGTATTTCTAAATCTCTCTTTGTATTCCTCAAATCTGTAAAGCTTGGGTTGTGTGATAGAATGGAATTTAACCTCAACAATTTTCAAATACACCTGTTGGTTATTGTGGTTATATATCACAATAGTTTCTTTGGACATAAAACTGTGAACACAGTCCTACCATTAAAAATAATTTAGTTTTGAAAAACAAGAGGAAAAGAGGGAAGGAGTTGGAAAACCTCTCACTTGTCTTCTGTATGTGCTTACATTGAATATAACAAAGATTGTAGATGGAGCCTTTTCTTCACCTTCATGTAGTTTAGGCAACTTTTAATAACTGAGTCTTCCAGAGTAACGACTCTTAGGCAGCCCTGGTAATTATACCTACCTTTAAATATTTTGTGTTATCTCAGGAAATCTGTTATCTCTGAGTTTCTGTAGCAGGCAGTTGGTATAACAGCACAGCTGATACCTCTCATGGCAAATTGTAAGGCTTAGGTTAAACACTTCCATTATTATTTTTTTCTTTTTCCCTTCTTTTTTCCCCTGTCCATTTGTAGTTCAAAACATGCATATATAGAACAAATTTAATCAATGTCACATGTAGAAGAGATTTTCAAACAACCACAACTGTTTATTTCTGACTTTCCATTTAGCAGATACAAAATTGTGTATATTGCTTTCCTTTCATTTTATGAAGCATGTTGGGAAACCCCAGTTTGGCAACCTCTACGAAGGATTCCATCTGGGGTTTTTTGCCCAGCAGAGCCTTCCATAATCTAACTGCATTCTCAACTGGGAAATTATTTTAGCTTCTATTTTCAGTTTGTTCATTGGCTTGGCCTTTTGTTTCACTTTGCTCTTCCCAATTCTAACATACAGAATGTTTGCCATTAGTTGTGGTGATGCCTCTTGTGTTTTTCTCATTAATATAAATAATTCTAAATATTACACTAAAATTCTCACTAAAAGGACCTATTTGCATCACTACACATGACTTGGATTAATGTCGTTTCTTGCTAGAACTAAAGCACCAATAGATGTACTGTGTATAAAACCTCTGCATTCAGTCGTCATTGCCAGAGCAGGAACTTCCTCTCTTGAAATGTGATTATTCTTTATACTGGAAAAGAAAGATGGGAAAACTAATAGGAATGACAACACTAGAGAGAAAAAAAAAGTCTTAATCATACCAATTAGTGCCCTTCACCCACATATTTGTGTTTCAGTCTAATCTTAAATCACCAAAATAAGACTGATATAATCTCTCCTCAGATGAATTTTCTTAGTTAATCATAATTAGGAGGTTAGGGAGAGAAACTGCACAGAATAAATTTCTCCTGGTCCTGTGGATGAAATCACAGAGATTAAAGATCCCCAGCATTTATCTCTTTTATTTTTGCCGACAGCATAGCAATTCACCTGCTATCTATTTGACCAGTAGAGCTGTTTCTCTCCTCAATGAAACAATTTTAGCCCAATTATTTTCTAAGCTTTTGATTCAGATCCATTATCGCCTGGTAACCAAAAGCCAATAAAGTGAGTGGATACTGTCAGAGACATTAGTCAATAACAAAAGGCACCATGAAAAAGTTCCAGGTGTATACTGTAAAGTTCTAGCTGTGACTTTTAATTTGTAACTTTTAAAGTTTTAATGTATGAGGCTATTCATATGGGAAATTTCTATTTTTTTGAAATAAAATGCTATCACTGCAGTGTTATGCTGCGGAGGCAGGCCAGAGAAAGTGTCATAGTCTGGCACTGTCCTATGTCCATTCACTCTCTTCCATAACATTCCAAAGAAAGGGGTTCATTTTTCCTTCTGCTAATACTAATGAGACTATTTCTTTGATTTCACCGGAGGAAGAACTACACTACCACTGAGGAAATAATTTGGATTATTCCTCTATTAAACTAGGTATAATTAAGACTTAAATCAAGTAATCCAGACCATAAAATTTCTTGAGACTGGATCATAGCAGTAAAAGGCAGAATCAGGGAAAGGTCTGTTCTTTTTGAATCAGAGCAGCAATCTTCTTGCAGCATTAAAAAATGTAAGGTCAAAAGTGTGACAGCAACAGTAGACCTGGTCGTGTTTTGAGCAATGCTTTGAATTGTGAACTTCATGTTTTTACACTTGATTCGCTCATTGCTGCTCTTCCTTTCATTTTCTGCTCGAGAAGACAGACAATACTATGTGTTTTTAGAAACATAGTATTCTAATTAGCTGTTTGAGGGTTTTTTGGAAGGCCTCAAATGAGACTCACCAGGTACTGATTTGCGGATAGCTGAAGGCTCCAGCCGAAGGGATTTCATGAACACTGTAGGTATGTAGAAAAGTGTTTCCATGCTCATGACAGTCATTTTTTTGTAATAGTGACTGAAGGAAATGTGACAAATAGATGCCTATAGATGTGACAAAAAAGATATCTAGAGATTGGATACAGATAAAAACCAAGTAGTGGATATCATCACTGTGTATCTGATGCATGACAGAGTTAATGAGGAAGTCATCTGTAAATATACTCTGTACCAGCAGTGCTCTGCATAACCTGTATCTCTAATATTTACTACAAACAGGGTCAGGACCACTTTCAGGACAGGTTCCATTTATGGCTGTCCTACGTTGTCTCTTACACCATTATTATCCCTTCTCCTGGTTTTTGTTTTTGAGTAGACTGGTGGCTTTTATAGAAATAACTGATTGTCATCATTTACATGTATTAGGGACAGCAAAACAGCCTATTGAATTTCTCTGGATCTTCTGGCAACTACTGAGAGATAAATAATAAATAAGAATCTTTACTGAGAGATAAATAATAAATAAGAAAGCAGGTGTGTATGTGTAGATGCACATTTCACATCTAGAACTCACAGACTGCCAGGATAGGGATCTTGCACAGAGAAATATAATAAGCTAGGGGATTGATCACAACCTCTCTAACTGGGAGTGTAAAATCTGTATGCAGATTTGAAAGCCACAACCCTGATAGCATAACAATGTGTTTTCCTAAGAGAGCAGAAAAGAAAGGAAATCTACTGTACAAGCATATTCTAAAAGCCATGGGGGTTCTGTGTTTGTACGTTTAAAGACACAAAATATGTTTATTTTCTCAATACTTGTCAATATTTCTTTGAGAGCATGAGAAGCAGCTTGAGTTGATTTGCTGTCCTTCACTTTACAATAGATATATTTTTTCTGCCTCGTGAGAATAAATAATGCAATACCACCAAAAAAAAGGTAGTGCTGAGTATAGTCATTCAAAAAGTCCTTTTGACAAAATGACCCATAAGGTCATCTCAAAGAGAACACAGTGGAACATGCTCTTCTTTAGTGTCCATTTTCTTGTGTGTTTTTTAAACATCTTTTAAGTGTATAGAGTTAAGATCTCATCTATTGGGAGCCCAGGTCATTTTCTAAACTCTCCATTGAACATGTAGTTTAAAGAGGGAAAAATGCTGAGTGCTTTTCTTCTGCAATTCATATAATAAACAATAAAAGAAATGAGATCTCTGCAGGAAAAATGTTTTCTTTTATTCCTTTCCTCCATGCCTTTTTTCCCAGTAGGACTTGCATAGTTGTGCTTTGCAGCATAATGCCAGTTCCTGCAAAACCAGGAATTCCAAGCACAGGAAAACAAATATTCAGAGAGTCTTTAGATACCTTATTCATACCACGTTCTTTCAAATGGTCAGGAAAATAAAAATCACTATTCAAAAAATAACTAGGTCTTCTTCTGATGCTGGTTTTGAGGTTTACAGGCTTGCTTAGCTGTGCTCACAGTCTAAAGGAGAATTGGAGATAAAGCTTATATTTGGTTTTTGTGATTTTTGCTGTCATTATTCATGTGTATTGAACACAGAGTTCACTTTATCTTTCAAATGTCTTGTTATCAGTTGTCTCCATTCACACTCTACATGAAAGTGAGTGTCCAGAGTAAAAGCATTCGTCTCGCTGCCACAATTTACTATCTGTCACTAAAAGCAAAGGTTGAAGCTGGGGACAAATTCACTCAATGACCACCCCTTTTATACTTCTTTCACTGTTTCCATAATCTTGCTGTAAGCCATTTGGCAAGAAAAGACCACTGAAAATGGAACTTTCTCTTAAGCAAATAAAACAAAAAAAAGCTTGTTTAATATTTGCCATATACAAGCACAGACCTATAGAAGAAAATGTGATAATGCAAAGAGTAAAAGGAGAGAAAACATAAGAAGAAGTAGAAGAAAGGTACTATCAATTGCAGAAGGAAGGTCTTCTAACAGAAGAGCATCTCTTATTCGTGAAAACTTATAATGAATGAAATGGTGTCTATTAAAAGTAATGAAAACTTTGAGTGTGATACCAAATAATATAGCCTTCCAGTCTCCATTTTCCAACAATTATTATTCTTCTGCCCCGAAACCCCCCAAAATTATCTCGTTTCATTCTTTTTCCTTCTTTTCATTAAAAGTATTTGTAATTTCCTTCTCCTCCTCAGTTGCCTTTTTCTTATATCTTGGTGTAATTTATTGAGCTATCAAACTTGAACATAAGGCACATGGGAAAAAATAAGATGCAACAGGGATCAAAATGACAAGGTGTGATCTATGCTACATTTTTCAAATATTGTAAACTTTTAATTTACCTTGCTCTAGTTCTGCTTACTTCAGATTTCCAAAATTGGAGTAAGATAGAAATATTCATTCTTCCCATATTTTTTGTAAGATGTCAGTGTAATTAAAGTGGAAAAAAGGGCACCATATAATTCTGAGCATACATTCAAGAAAATCAGATTTAAAAAAGCTGCTACGCACTCTGAGTAGCATCAGCTTTGCCATATCTGCAGGTAATAGTGACAGGTGTTATCTTTAGGTTACTTTGTCCTGGAAGTTCAAGCCTCTCTTTTATTCCTTTGAAGGCAGAAATGCCACTGTACATGACTTTAGTGAACTTAGCTCTCTTGAGAAATATTCTTGGAAAGGAGAACTATACTCTCTCTGGTTGGCAAAAATTTCAGAATACAGTGATATGACCTCTGTGATTGCACTTTGCCCCTAATTTATATTTAACACCTTTGAGCTTCTTTTAAACAGTTCTCCAAATAGGTTCAACCAAAACATTTTTTCAATGAAATGTCTGTAACAGAAATATTCATTTAAAAGTCTATTTTTTTAAATTTAAAATGTAAAACTTCATTTTGAACACTTTTTTTGTGTCCAAGTGCATGTCTGTGAATACACAGACACCATTACATAGATGCACCTGTATGTAAGAACTGTGTTAGAATCACCAGTTAGTTTCATGCTGTGGAAACAATGAAACAGCTCTTTCCATTTGAAAGGCTTTTAAGATATTTGGAGATAAGGAAGTAAAATAATTAATACAATTACACAAATCCATGGCTTTAACAGTCTTCTTTTATTAACATAAGATGATCCTGTTTCAACAGAGAAAAAGGGAGAGAGTAGGACAACTCACTATTGTCAGACTCAGAAAATTCATTTTGGTTTGGCAGTGATTATATATATACAATGATTATATATAAACAAACATTATGGATTTTTTTTAATCATCTAAAGGTGTGATAAACAGAGCCAGGGGATGCTGGAGCATTGGAGTAGGAATACATAAAGGTTTTGATCTTTGGTAGTAAAAACTATGTACACTATAAGAATGGAAAATGGTGGATATATAAATTTTGAGATGGCAAACTGTATCACGTGGAGTTAATGAAAACGCCAGGGAAAAAATATCAGAAATCAGTATTTCTATCTAGGAATCACATCCATGCTACAAGACTGGTGAACTGAGGACAGTCACACAGTCTCTGTTTACTGTTCATGTTCTGTAGGTTTCTCTGGACAGGAATGTGGAGTGTTCACCTGATATTTCTTCCAGATTGCATATTCACATTGTATGATTGTAATAATCTTATTTATTATTTGATAAGGATATATTTTATTCAATGGCTTCTGATGTGAGACAGCAATTATAAACATGAGAAAAAATACAGATAGGAATTGAAAAAGAAACTCATAGCAGCAAACTTACTGCATTTTTTCCTTTCTCTCCTACTACTTCACTCAATTGTTCAGCATCCATTTTCTGTTTGCACTCACTTTGAGAAAATCTCACTATTGTGCATAATTAGTACCCTGTTTTACTGCTTTTATGTTTCACTAGAGATGTATTGCCTTCTTCCTGTATGATAAAGCTTAGACTTCCAAAACTACTGCTGTATTTGACTGGTGATTTTCTTCTTTTTTTTTCTTTCCATTCTACATAAGAATGTATTTGCTTTCAAAGAGGTTGTAAAAAATTTTTCCACTAATAGCCTTAGTCCTTTACCTGGAATCCTTTCATCTTCAATTTGCTCTTTTGATGAAATTCAACCTCCTGATATATATTATTTAGTTTATTTGACTGCTAGTGACTTCATTATAATAATTTGTTTCAAAGCTGAGGTTGGCCAACTGGTATATAAAAGTTTAATTTTTTTCATAAAACTGGTGATGTGTTAACCTGTTGCTTGCAGTTCTCTGGAATCTAGCTGGAAATGCAGCACAATGACTATCTCCCCAGGCTGTTCTTTGCTGTTATCTCAACAAAATAATTTTTTACACACGTGAACATGAAGTTTCTTTTTCTTCATGTCAGCAGAAGACTCAGTTGAAGTCTTGAGTCAGTCATCAGCAATACATAATCATTGATTGCTGGGAAAATAGATAAATGTTAATATAAAAAACTATTGGTTATGCCATCTGTCACAACCAGTTACCTACAGATGTTTTTTCTTAAACTTTTTAATGTTGTAATTATATTATAGATAATGCTAAAGTATCAGCACTATGTATTATTTTGTAAAGTTTCTTACCTATTACTATTTTTTTTCTGATTCTTAAGCTAAAATAATTGACTGCTCTTACAGTTTGACAATTTTTAAAATGCAGTTCCTTTAGAAAATAAATTATACTAGCTACATATGTATTAAGTGTGTCTCCTGAATTCTGGATTTGGCTTTTGAACATTTCCAAGGATTATTTTCCTGAGTCACATTTCCCTACAGAAACGGTTAGATTTAAGAGGTAGCCTGGTATAAAACTGCTGTAATTTAAATTATTATACTATTAGCATTTTAATTTTATCAGGATAGATTTAACTCAATTGTTTCATTAACTGTCTTGGCCACTTAACTGTTGCCTTTTCAGATTTCAGTGCGTTGAAGAGTTCTTTAGTCTCTTGAACTTAATGCTAAGAAAAAACATAGAATTTAATCTAATCCTCAGAGATCCATTTTAGCCATTAGGATTAGATGAGAGTTTTATAATCCTCCAGAGACTATAATTCTTTTGTTCCATTAGTAGGGTTGGCAAAAGTTTATTTTTGTCCTTGTGTTTCTTTCAAAAAAAGTCACAAACAATTTTGTTATTTTAGATTTTTTCAAAACATCCCCAACTGTTCGAGCATTTAGGAGCTGTTTCAGACTCCACCACAAGCAACTGTACATCAGGGATTTGTTATGCCATAGAAATCCCCTACTCTATAAAATCTGGCTCTGCCTAATTCCATTACAATAAAGCACAAAGAAGAAATGCAGTCCCTAATAGGGCTGCATAATACATTCCCTTTTAGTTCTGTCATATAAATCTCTTTTTCCATGGTTCAGGCACTAATGCATCTGTTTCTTATTCTGTCATGTTTCACTCATCATAATATTTATCTTCCTCATGAGATAACTTATGCTCCAATGATGGCTCTGGACACTAATTTTCTGTCAGCTCATCTTTCCTTTTTCTTGTTTGAATGAGCATTTTTCCTGTCTACTCTTTCTTCATGGATTAGATTTATAAAATCTTAATCCTGTTCATCTCCTTAAAACAATTACTCCATTTTATTGATAAAACTTTTGAAATGGAAAGGCCAAAGTTTACTGCAATGTTTCAGATTAAACCTACGCAGTATTGCATAGAGGACTGCAATTTCCTGGCTTATTTTATGCATGATGCTATCTATTGTTACCACACCACATTGCAGCCTTTTCCTCTTCTTTCAATCCACATTCACTTCTTAGACTTAGAAAATTTATCAACTCCTTTGAACTTCAGTTCAATTTTTCATAACACTGTATATTTATAATTTTAATTTTCTTTATTCTCTTTAGTATTCTTGTTTAGTCACATTTTTTTTCTATCACAGATAGTATCAGAAACATTTTGTTAAAGGACCTGCATTTAGAGTGATGCCTGAGCACCACAACACAAATATTAGGACAATAAAACATATGAATTGAAGATGAATTCCATAGTATTAAGCACTTTACCAGTTACTTGATTTCGGATTTGCCATGGAAAGGGGTTCTACATCCAATTCCAAATTCTACTCAAACTCTTTCTTTAAAAATGCTGGTTTTAACACAAATATCAAGGGTAAGCTTAAACTCTGAAGATCTAATTCTAATTTATCTGATGTCAACTACATGGAAGAAAATTAAATACCTTTAGTTCTCTCTGGTGTCTATCACCTTCTCTCAGCTGCCTGTTACCAGGCAACTTGCAAGCTCGCTTGAATTTGTCTGGTTTTGAAACTAGACGTAGGCACAGAGTATAGGCTCAGTTTAAAATTAGTTATATGCATTGTTACAATATATTTGTTTCACAAATTTGCAGCAATTATCTTATGAATGGTATAATACAGCTCCATTAAATGCATCCAGTAGCCAGAGTTTAGATGTTATAGATTTCTTCTCTAACCTTTCCAATAATTTCCGGGGTTAAGCCATTTTTTCCCCTCTAGTTACTCTAGTTTTTCTACAGCAAGAGTCAGTCATCACTGGGATTGAAATAAAAGAGGGACAAATTTGCAGTATGACTAAAGCTGTAAATTTTGCCTGGTGCTGGTGCCAAACTACTTCAATTCAAATGCAAAGACTGCATGAAAAAGGCAGCAATTTAAAACGCCCCTCCTTGCTGTTTTCTATGTGTGCAAGTCTGTCCAAAGAATGTTTTACTTTCCCTAGTTTTCAATCACAGACATTTGGAAGGCATTAAACAATATGCCAATGTTGTTTGGATCCAAGCTCTAAAGTTCAAAAAGCGATGTGTGATAGGGGCACTGTCTCAGCTTCAGAAAATATTTATTCAGATGACCCTGGGATACATTGAATTCAGGCCTGGCTACATACAAGAAGCACCGGAAATATCTGTCTCTGGAACATCACTTAAGAGATAAAGAAAATGGTATTTAATCAAAAACTGAATCTCATAAGCAATGCCCAACTTAATGAAACCAAAAGCTCAGCAGCACTTCTATCCCATTACAGAAATTCAGGTGGATACAGTGCTTTCACAGCTCTGTGTGCTCGGAGGTCACAGAGAACAAGAAGAGGATCAGACCCATGGCATGCAGCATGACACTTCCTCACCTTTCTGTGCTGGGCTGCAGTTCAGCCACTGTCAAACAGAAGGCTTTGTTGTTCGACAGAATGTGGTCATATTCAGGGCACTAAAAAAAAGGGGGGGGGGGATCATGGCCTCATTCAATCTAATAGGTTCATGAAGCCAAAATTATACCTACAGTCTTATAATGTGAGCTTGCCTTTCAGAAACGTAATAAGTTTCCAAACTATTTTTCAATCATTTGTTCTCATTGGCATTTTTATTACAGTTTAAAGAGGAAATATTAGGTGCTTTTGTTCTTCATATGTATTTTTTTCTTGTCTGCAGAGCTGCATCCATTGTACAGTTGTTTTCAATATACAGTAATACTGACTCCTGCAAAGAGATGCAAGAACTTTCTCCTCCCCTTCCCCTTCACCTCAGCCTAAACTTAGAATAAAGGTTAATAAAAAGTAGGCCTTGGTAGTTCTGAGGGTTAAGTAGAGAGAGTTTGAATTTCTGCCCATCATCTGTAGGTCAGAAACTGCTGAAATTCCACAGTGGCATTCCTGGGAGGCCATTAATGCCATATACACAACAATTAAGTTAGGGGCTCTAAACTCTGAGGTGCTCTCAACAAATCTTCACTTAAAGACCTTAGTTTTACAAATATTTCTGTATGCACCAAGATTTACTCATATAAGTGGTGGCATCCTGTTATTCCTTCTCCCATTCTGCTAACAAATTCAATCTGCTTATAGGATTGTTTAAAGCAAAATCATTCTTCTTCTTCATCCACTTTTCTTAGGATCTCTTGGTACTTACCAATTTACATGTTCTGTCTTCACTTTGAGTATATAAATACCTAAAGTCAAAATTTTTTGTTTATTTTGTGCCTAGCAAAATGGGTCCTGATTTAGCTAATGCTTCTGGTCACTGTAGAAGAGATAGATAGTAATTTATTTGTGTGGATAGCAGCAAAGCCAAAGACTTCACAGAAATTGAACTATTCTCACATCTGTAAGACGGATGCCTAAAATAACTGCATTCTTCTCGAAATGACAGACAAACGTCAAGAAAAGAAATAGACAAATATGTGGTAAATCAGAAGAAAGGTTAAGAGAAAAGATGCAACCTCCAATTAACAATTTTAAATTCCATTCTTATTTTTCACTTAGCATGGCCTTAAAGTGTGTTAATAAAACAACAGCATCTGTGAAAGTGTTGATAATATTTTCATATCTCTTATGAATATAAAAAATGGATTGAGGCTATGGGCTATGTCATTTGTTCACAAATTTGATAAATCTTAAACTTTATCTTCTGACTCTCTATTTAGCTATTACAGTTACCCCTAATATGTTAATATATTGAAAAGAAGATATCATCTTTCAGGAGAAACATGTCAAAAATATTTTGATAAAGTATTTATAATCCCTAAAAACAGATGGCTGCTCCATAAAGATTGTCAGTTGAGAAGATTTGCTGACAGAAACATGTTAAACAACTTTAAATTTTTTGAGGGAAGAACTTGCACCACAAAATCAGATGCAATCTTCTATTAATCAATCACAGCTGGTTGATTTTTTGACAACAGAAGCATGCTGGACATAACTTGATTGTCTTTCACTTTTTCTTATTAATAATACCTGGGTAAGTTGAAGCTTGATGGAGAGAGTATAAAAGTAGATCACCTGCTCAAAATATAGGTAGGATGAGGAGAGAAGAAAATAATTTGTTATGTACAGATAAAAGAAAATCCATGGGATTGTATTAATATGTAAAAATATTGGGTTTTATTTGGCTGAGATAATAGTAGCTAGTATTAAACTTTCAGAAGTATAGTACAAATCTCTCAAAAGAAGACATAATACGTGAGCAGTTTATAGTATTTGAAATTTCCCATATTCTTGAGTCTTTTCTGTATGCATAAAGTGCCCTTTTGATTGAAAGAAAACTCATAGCAAGGCAGGGCTCAGTAAATTGTTGAACTACTGCACTGATTCCCAGTTGAAGAGGTCATCAGGATCATGTAGTCTAGGGTGCAGAAAGGAATGGAGAGACTGAGAAACACAGTCAGAAGAACAGCTGCTGACAGATGTTCTCCTCCTTAATATGTTATTTATTGATACTTGATGGTAGAAGTCTAGCTTTTCCAAGAATGCTGCTGTCTCTGATCTCTTCTCAACAGTTCTTCTCAGCTCAGCTCAGCTCAGCTCAGCTCAGCAGTGTCTCAGATGTCAGCTTGGCAGATCCCTAATTCCATATTTTTCTTTCATGTTTCTGAGATGTTGGTGGTCTCTTTCAGGTGGATTAGAGACAATGATTAGATTAATTAAACAGCAATTAAAAAACGAATGAATGTTTAAAATAATTAGTCCACATTTGTACCTTTCAAAACACATTGTATAGTTGCTGCTGATTTTGGACAATTTAAGTTTTGATTGTAAAACTAATGTTAATTTTATTATGATATCAGTGAAGAGAAACAGATCTATAATGCAACAAAAGTATCAAGTTTCTCTGAGGCACTTACACTGTTTTTTGCTCATGCTCTCCTGTTACCACAAGAAGAAGAGGGCGAAGTGTTGCGAATATGGTGAACAAAATTCTCTCTTTTTTATCTTACTTGTGATGATGCCAGAAACTGTCAATTATCTCTGGATTAGTTATGGATATGAGTCCTAGTAAATTCTACTGTGATCTGATTAGATTTTCTCTGGGCTTTGGTGAGAGGGCATTGGGTATAACTGAAGGGCTCTATTGTTTTAGAAAACAAATAATAAGAATTGCCTAACAGTAAAAGAATTTCCAGATGACAAATAAATTCAAGTAGCTGTCTATCCAAGTCTGAGAGAAGCTTCGTCAAACAGTCACTGAATCCACATTAGATTTGGAGAACAAAGAAGGGGTCCTACAAAACTAATTTTGGCAAAGATGCCACAAAGTTATTTTTATTTTTCTAAATTTTAACTAAATAGAAAAATATAATGGAGGTTTTAAAGTTTTCAAATTACTTTTTTGATCTGGAAAGAAAAGCATATTTTAGAGATGAATACTAAAGCATAAAGCAAAAAAATGGCAAAAGCCGTGATATGTTAAGAGTCTGTAAAAATCTAACCAGAGGTATGTAGGAAAAAGTAAAAAAAAAAAAAAAAAAAGGAGTATTGTTCCATCAGAATGGTACCAATTCTAAAGATATAATAGCTATGACTCACAAAATAATGATATATTTTGCATTTGCTTTTAAAACTGACAAGGAAAGAATTTGATATTAAAAAACATTACACACAGATTTAAGGATGTTGAGTGGCAGAGAGTTAGGTTAGGCAGGTTAACCCTCATGCACAACTTTATTCCATTTTGCAGTCTGGAGGATATCTGTAGTACAGGTGCCTTTGTCCCCCTAATTCAGAGCCCATATTGGTGTGTATCAACTAATTTCAGGTCTACTCCACAGATGTTCTCATGGCAACAACATCTTGCTGTTTAGTGACAATTAAAATCAGGGGAAGTGGTTCACCCAGTCCTAATTTGTGTGCTTATACTCTGCCTATGTACAAAATATGTGATATTTTATTTATAGCACTCTAGATTATGATCACTGAACTAGGCATACTACACTCATTTTGTTCAAACTGTAAATACAGCATATTTAGACCTGTCATAAGTAGTGTTGTCAGCCTGAGTAAGCTATAAATCTACACTAGAGCAGTTTCTCAAAGTACATTGTGGCAATGAAACTCGAGTTGAAGTCAACATTGACAAAATGCAGTGTAGAAATAACTTCTGTTGATAGACAGGATTCTGCAGGAAAAGCTATATAATTTCAGAGACTGCAACAACCAAACATAGTTTAGAGAGATACTTTCACAGACTTGTAACAAGTTCTAGTATTTATTGTCTATTTTTCAGTTTAAGAGCTGAGTGTGCTCTCAGCCACAGGATAAAGTTTACTGCAGAAGACAATTGCAGAATTATGGATGTAATAATGGGGGTGTTCAGAGTGGTATGTGAGGCCACATGCAGAATTCTCCTCAAGAGAATCTTGGTAACATGAGAAATGGAAACTACCACAAACTCTAAAAAGCTTGGCAAGAGTAGGCACTCAATACATTAAGCATACTTTCACTTACACCTGTTATTATAACTAATAATCATATTTGTAATGCCTTAGCCATGACTAAAAGTTACTTTGAATGAGTGGATAATTAAGATGCTATTTCTTCTTGCTTGCTTTCTTCCCTTCTTGTTTTCTTTCTTCTCAGTGTTTTGTTGTTGTTTTGTTTTTTTCTAGCAGATATAAAGAATACCACTGGTAAGTTGTAGATGCTCTTTGGGTGTCTGCCAGGAATAAGATAGAACATTGGTACGTAAATAAGCATTTTTGCACCAGACCTACCTTTCTTGCTTCTTCAAAGGTATTCTTTTTATCTGCAGCAAAATAAAAATTAAAAGGTCTTAATTATAATAAGGTGAACTTATTTTATTCCATTATTGTAATTAATATTATCTCATGAAAAATGAACTTAAATAAAAGACAGTAAATAACACCTCAATAGTGTTATAGAAGCAGACATTCTTCAGCTCCCATTCTTAATTTATACATGTACATGTCTGTACATGAAGATGCAAATTTTCCCATGTGAGGGGAAGTTCTGGCTCTTTCTGATTTACACACACCAGAAGATTTGTGTGTTACTAAGTCAGATGTCAGATGTTACTTCATTATGGTGTTTCTACATTTAGAATCAAAGCTGGAAAACACTGAGTATTCTTACAGGTACAAATGGAGCACAATGGTACAAAACCTAAAGCATGTAATGTCAGAGTGCAGTTTGATCCATTGCTGTAGCACTCTAAAGTGCAAACACACAAGGGAAAATATTTTAACCATATAAACTCATAATTCTTTATTTTCCCTCCATTTACGAGAAGCCCCAGGGGGGAATCAATTACTTGAACATGTCAACAACTTAATGCTTTGGGCAAGGTTTACAGCATAACCCAGTGGAATTGACCCTTCTCCCAGTGAGGCTACTATGGAATTTGGCATAAGATTCCACAGCACAAGAAGTGAATACAATATTTGACATTCCTGCAATAAATGCAAAGTCCAAACCTCAAGTTGTATGCACACTAAGTCTTTTACAACTGTAGTGGATAGAACTAAATGCTGCTTTAGGTACTCAATTATTTACACTGTGATTTTATTGTTTCTGATATAAACATAGAAAAAACTATTTGGGGCACATGAAAGAACTCCAGTTTCCAAAATGGAGTGAAACCTACTATTTTCTGCATTATAGTATAAATTTATGGAACTGACATATATGGACCTCTGGTAGCTTGTCAGTACTGTATCTGTAGCTGTCAAATACTCCCATGTCAAGGCCTCAAAGGAGTAATTGTCAAGAGGTGCTTGTGTGGTTTATTTATGCCAGGGATTTATGGACTTTTGTGGCCTATTATTGCCATGTTTGCTGGTTAGTTTTCGAGCTATGCAATGTATTTGAGGCTTTGGAAGGACATTCCTTAAGGAAGGAAGGGGGGATGAGGTCTGTGATGTGAGAGTTTTGGTTTTCACTCACCTGTGATTTTTCCTATCACCACATTATCATTGTCTCTTGTTTTTATTTTCTGCAACTTAGGCCATCACTCTTGAGTTTGAGTCACAGCTTGTACATAGTGCCTGTTTAGCACCATACATTATAAATGTCTTAATTATTAAGATATAGTGATTGCAATATTTAAAAATTATAGTGGCTTTAATGTGTAAGGAGCCTGAAAAAGATGGTGAGTCATGGGAAGAGGTTGTGCAGAAGAGGTACTTGTGCTCTGTTCCTTCAAGACCAGGCTGGATGGGGCTCTGAGAAAGCTGGTCCAGTAGAAAGTGTCCCTGCACATGGCAGGGGAATTGAAACTAGGCTGATCTTTGAAGTCCCTTCCAATCCAAGCCATTAATCTAAGAAGCAGTGTTATCTCTCTTCCATTTTAGTGTCCTGCATCTTATTAAACTAAGCAAGTTTCACACTGTTTATTGGAATGCACTGTTCTTAAATTATTGTTTGCTTTTAATTATTTTTTCTTCTCTTTATTTTGTGGTATTCAAATATAGAAGATTTATTTTTCTCTTTTTAGTCTCTGAAAATATGCGATGACTCATCGAGTAATGCTTCTCCCATAATTTTAATGTGATATTGTCTATTTTCTGTATCGCTTTATGTAAGAGAGGAAATTACTGATGTAAACACATTTCTATCTAGCAGCCTTAGGTAAGGATTATGGACCCAAATATGATCCGGTTGTAATCAGAGTTTAAGCCTGTATTCAGAGTTACTCAGTTCTTAAAGAGAAAATATATTTATATTTTATATATCTGTTAGTAATCTCTGTGTATTGAATCACAGCATATATCAAATTGGAAGGAACTCATAAGAATCATCAAATTCAACCCCTCAGCCTTTTCTCTAAGGTGAACATTCATGTGTTTAGCATTCTGCTCCCTGGAGGCTGTGTCTGAATGTTATACAAAGTATTTTTCACTAATCGTTTCTATGCCGTTCTTGGTCTGGTGATATGACTTACATAATATAGATTGCATCTATGTTTCCTAGCTTCTTGAAAAGTATTTTGATATTGTATGAGTACCTGAAGAAATGGAGATTAAGGAAGAAAAAATGTGTAAGGCCAGTTTCTCAACCGAAACTCGCTATGTGCTGTTTACTTTCTGACACTTTTTACAAGAACTGAATAAATGAATTGTCACACAACGGGAAACATTACTTTCCATGTGAGGTCATCGGTACCAAGGCAGCATGAAGTGCTTTTATCCTTAATATTCAGTCAGTGAGAGAGCAGACATTTCTCCAGTAGGAAACATCATTTTTGCAGAGAGCTGCCTGTACAGTAGCATGGTAAATTATAGAGAAAAACTGTTATTATGTAGTCATAGCAATAAGGATGGACATTCAGTTGCAATACTGAACAGTTCCTCTAGGATTTTCTGAGACAACAGGCAAGATTATGTGTAAATTGGGGTTTACTATTGTGACCCTTGGTATGCAGCCAGGTTACACTTATGCAGTCAGGTTGAATGGAGACACTAATACGCAAGTGTGGTGCACTGCATCTCTGATTGAGAAAGGACTGAAAGACAGATTTCTTTTCATGTAGACACGCAATCTTTTGGAGAATTATGGAAATTAAGAGATAATTATATCTTTAAATGTGAGTTCATCTCCCTGTCAGGGGAGAATTCATGTAAAACACATATTCAATTCTGCTTCCCAGACAAAACCACTGCAAGCAACAGGTCACCTTCTTCTTCTGGGAAGAAAGTTCTATGCCTATCCTAAGAGAATTTCTCCTGATATTCATATGTTTCCTATCTTAAATTAATCCCTTTTTTCTACAAATAATCTATATAGTTTAAAAATTTTGATAACCTTTCTTTTTATTATTGTCCTTCATATCTCCTAAACTTCTAGTCTCTCCTGTGGTTTTTACTGTGCTAGATTACGCTTACAATAACCTTTTTTCCCCACAAGTTTTGACATATATCTTCTTACAGTGAAACACACAAAGAAAACCCCACAATGTGTAGAATATAGCACTACCAGTGATTGCCTTCCAAGTAAATATTCTTTCATTAGTGTAGCTCAGGATAAATAAATAGGTGTATGTGGAGGGATTGATGTTAATAACTTCTTGCACAGAGCTGTAAATAACAGCACAAGGTGAAATAAGAACCAGAAATTTTTGTATGAATGTCAAAAAAATATAGTAAGATATATGTTCATATGGATGCAGCATTGCTGGTAACTCCATCCTCTGAACAAATTGGCAATGCAGTGGAAGAACATTAAAGAATATGCTGAACAGAATCAATGACAGAAGAGTATAGCCTAGGTGACAAAAGGAGTAGGCCGTTCAGGTCTCTTATTTATGCAGATTGCTGCCTAACAATGAATAATTGTGTCATGAAAATGTCTTCTAATCCACATATCATGTCTCTGTCTTTAAAAACAATGGTTTAGGAAAATGTTTTTTAAGAAAAGGTGTTATCTGTTAACTGATTAAAATTCTATCAAAATTATAATGCTTTGTTCCAATAACAATGAAAAACCCCAACAGCAACAACAAAAAGCCAGATCGGGAATTGCAGGCAAAAACTATGAAACAAGGATTTATTTACCCTGGATAAAAACGGGATGTAATAGTACTGTAGCTATTAGTTTAGGAGAGGATGCATTGTTTCAGACAAAGGCCTGGAAATGTTGGTAAGATCTAATGCCTGCATATGACATATATCAGATTATACGAAAAATTATAACATTGCTCTTTGCAAAAGTCTGCTACCACTGATTGGTAGAAATGCTTCCTGCAGCCAGCTGGCAGCTACAACAAAGCCATACGAGTACATAGTTAAATTGTTTATTCCTTTAGAGAAGAACAGATTATGACAGTGTGCAGACACTAATTGAGAACTCTTTTAGACCTTGGGGTTTTTTGAGCTAGGTGCCCTCTTTTAGATAGAAAAAGAAACATGGCCTCTATTCAGACAGCTTCTTGCACAAGTATGTGCTAGAAAATACCACCCTTTTAACATTGGCAAGAGAGAATGTTGTATTAACAATGTCATATTTTTTTGTTATAACAAGAAATATGCAATCCATTTATAAGTAACCAGATAATGCCAGAAAAAAATTGGGTTCTTTTGCTTTTGGGTTTTTTTGTTGTTTTTTTTTTTATTTGTTTGTTTGGTTGTTTGTTTTTTATGAAATAATGTTTAGAATTTTGGACCTCAAACAAAAGCTACACCATTAGCTTTAGTTTTTTTCACCCAATTTTGGAAAAAGAAGTCAAGACCAAGGTTCTGTACAGGAGAGTGAAGAATGGCTTAAGAATTGACTGTACCTGTGAAACATAATCATATTAATATTAGCCACAGATGAAAAAGTTGCTAAAAATGATCAGGGAAGCAGGCTAAAATATCAACAGCTTGTCAAAGACTGATGCAGAATACAGGTAACAAAGTTTACATTTGTAAGATGATACCTGGCAGGCTTTTGTCTATCACCACCATTTATGCAAAAATTAATATTTTCCTGAGATCTTTTTGGAGACACCAGTCTGCATTGCTTTTAAGGGCTGTGATGTTGTATGATGTCTGTAAGAATTGACCCAATATCATTAACCTTTCCTAAATACTCTTGACACAAACAGGTGCATTATGTTTCACAAGAGTAACTTTTCTCAATAGACTAATATTTGTCTCTTTAAAATTATGTAAGTTTGAAGATATTTTCTCATGCCTTGTTACTTAGCCCATGAAGTCTGTTTTCCTCAGACACACTGCCCAAAAAGTGACCTATAGTGAAAAAGGCACAACTGAATCCTAAAGGTCCTTTGTCCCCTGTATTTGCTCTTAGCGTTCTCCAGTCACAATAATTCACAGAACAGTGGATTCATGCATGTCCCAGGAGAGACCCCAGCCCATTTAAGGGAGAATGGCAGTTTATCCATTGATATCAGAATCCACTGATTCATGCCTTTCCATGCCTCTCTGCAGTGATCATGTTCATTCACAAATGCTCTTACTATTTAAATCACTTTTAAAAAGGCATCATTAGTTTGGGTTTGGATTTTTCCCACCCTCCAGAAATGTCAAAATGTGATTTTTGTGCACACAACCGTCTGGGATTTTGCAAGCCTCTTTATGCACTACTGGCTTTCCAAGTAAGATCTTTTCATCTTGTGTATTTGATCCTAATTAAGTAAAGTCATTTTACAGTGATTATATGTTACAACGTGTGTTTCATCTTAATGACCTGCCTATCTAGCTACCTACCTACCCTGTCTATCTTAGCTCCTTAAATCCCTCCATATGACAATTTCTTCCCAGATATTCAAGTAGTAATAATTTGTGTGATACCAATGGCATATAAACTTGAATGGCTGAAATGGAAGATAAATTAAACACTTCTGTTTTCTTTACTTGCTTATCTTAACCCCCTCTTTTCACTGTAAATTAATTATATGCATGTATAGTATCCCAGGAAAATGGTTTCATTATTTCAATATTTGACATCTTTTAATTATGAAAATATTCTCTCCTTCCATTTCTTGGAAAATAAGTACAAAACATTAGTCTATTTGCAGTGCTTTACTATCTAAATTTTAAGCTGGAATGAAAAATGGACTGCATCTGCTGCAGAAGTCAAAATGTCAGCAGCTAAAACTTTTGGGTCTTATGAAAGCGGATTAATTTCAGATGCCTTATAGGAAAAAAAAGCGCCTTCTAAAAGAAAAAAAAAAAAAAAAGGAAGAAAAAAGGACTTAAAAGTACTAAACCCAAAAAAGAACTAAACCCAAACTTTTTATAATCAGCAGATTAATTGTTGATGAGGCGCTAATTGACACATGATCTTTTCTACCCTCAAGCATTCATGGTACTGTGCTAACAGGGTGCTTCCATTCATGGAGGGGAAAGAAACTCATATAGCCATTATACCATATTTGTCCAAAATTAATAGTCACAGAACCTATAACTGAATTATGCTTTTATTTCCCCTCCTTTCACAAGAATGTTATACAAACTTTGATTTTCTAAAATACAAGTAATACAAGGACAACCATGTCTAGCCTAACTCACAATACTGGATTGTATGTGAGTATGCTTGTTTTTCTAGCGAGACGTACTTTGTCCTTAAGATCCTGTTCTATGTTTCCACGCTTGTAACGATTTCTTCAAAAATAGACAGTTAGTTTCCATATCAAGTCTGCATTCTTTAATTTTAGGGAAGTCTCTTTTGTTATAGTCAATGTTATAAGCCCAGTATTTTTTAATAAGGTTCTGTCACTTTTAAGAAGCAACTGCTATCTTTATTAATTCCAAGAAATGTATACCCACATAATAAAAACAGATAACTTCAGGTGCCTAGGGGATGAAGGCTGAAACAGATTTCATTACCTATAAATGAGTTTCAGAGATCTTCCAAATATTACATCAGTATTAAAATCACCATGGAAACAAAAATTATGGTAATTCAAACCTTTAGAAATAATGAACACTGCAGCATTTTCAGCTTCCACCTTGCCCCTTTCATAATCCTTACGCTGCCATGATTTTGAGACCCAGGTTGTTCAAGGGTGCAGTGAAATTTCTCACCCAGGAATCTGGCTCAGAAGGCTTTTTTTAGTCTGTTTTTGCCTCCTTTATAATGTATTAGGGTTGGCAGGTGGCATAAGTACCAAATAGGGATCTCACACAAACTTCTCAGTGGTTTTACTCTTTGACCAACTACTCTGGTTTGTGAATAATATCAGAAAATGAACTCTGCAGGAACTAGCGTGCAACCAAGAAAAAATGGTCTAATTTATCTTCTTGAGGAAATACGTAATAATAGTAGTAGGTGTTTACGTGACCTCACTTTCTTAAGTAATCTACCTGTCCAGCCGTAGCTTCCCAAAACAATTAATATTTGACTGTTTACAGATTTCTTTTTTCCTAGTTAATGAAGCAGATTTGTACTCAAAAATATATATAATAATGAACTCTCTGTAGTGAAACCTGCTAAGATTTTTTCCTGTATCAAATTTTTCAAATCTCCTGCTTTATTACAGCATAGTACTAGATGTTGGTTTTGCACCCATCTAAAAGTAGACTTTCAATCTTAGGTTAAGCAAGTGTACCCCAACTACACTCAGTATGATAAAAAAAGCTAAATTGGGAAGTTGTCTTGAGAAATACTGTGAAGCACTGTGCTGTGAATCCTTTACAAGCTAAAGTGATAATACTGTAATTTTAGAATGGCAAAGAAAGTGTGAGCCATGAGAAGTTTGGAAAAGTCTTCAACTGGAACTGTTTAAGCTTTCAGAGGAAGTTGATAAATAAATTCTTGTTATGTGTATTACTTTTTATGTTTTAAAAGATAATACCAGATACACTGAGCCCCAAAACAAATATGTTCTGTAAACAAACAGAAAGAAAGAAAGAATCCAACCTTCTGCTAAGTCCAAGGTTCAAAACATATTGATTTTGATTCTTAAAAACTAGGATTCAGTCATAGAAAATAAAATGTTAACAGAAATAGTGAAAATTAAGTTCTATTTTACTCTCTAACGGTACAACCAGAAATGAAGCACTACATAGGGATTTTTGACAATTCTTAAGGACTAAGAATTAACCTTTTTAACTCCTAAATACTGAACAGCCTCTTTAAATGAAAAAGAACCTCTGTGTGTTTTTCTACCATGTTTTCTGTTGCTGCTGCTCAAATAAAGAGAATTTATTTGACGTTTGTTACTGAGGTTCATAAGAACTTTTGTCTCAGTATTTAAAAACAGGAAAATTGTCAACCCAGGAGCATTTTCAGCATCTGCTTTTCACAGCTGACATCCTCTAGCTCCATAACTTTATTTCCTTGAAAGTCTCTGTTTACCAGGTTTCACACTACGGCTTGCTTGAAATTATGGAATATGCACACACTGAGTGGGAATCCAGGGACTTGTATTTTCCACATTTCCACTGCTAAGAAAAACCTGCATTGAGTCGAGTAATATATCACTGTATTACAACCATCAGGGCATTTAATTTACAACTTAAATCAGCTGGGACTTGCTGTTGCTAGACAGTAATATACTGTCAGTTTAAAACCCCTGGATATTGCAGCTCCATGCGCAACAGGCTGTCAGTCAGCAGAGTGACAAAGTGACAATTTATGGTTTGTAAAAATCCAGCTGATAAATTGCAAGAAAAATGCAGTTTGACTTAAGCAGCACACTGTGGGAAATGTGTTTTTGTTGAAAGGACTGTCTAAGGTGAAAAGATATTTCTTCTATTAAATAGAAACACTTTGCTCTCTTTATTTTAGGGTGTTTTAAAAGGTCTGTTTACTTCTTGGGATCTTTAAAGAAATGCAGTATACTAAAATATATATACTGGGGTTTTTTTTCCTTTGATGATGTAAGGAGAGTGATCTTGTGTAGATTTTTATAACCTCACTGTCGCTCACCAGAGCTGTACAGAAGGTTGGTAAGTGCAGTTCAGTGAGTGCTGGGAGGAGGGAATACACACTGAAAGCTGCAGCCCTGGCACTGAAATGGCCATAAGTTTTTAAGAACCAGGATGCTTTTTAGTGTTAAAGAAATATGAGGAAGGCAGGTGAGAGATTCCTATGTAGAAAACGGCCTGATATCTCAATTATCAGGAAGCCAAGGAGAACTTTCTTTCTGTGATATTTTCATGGTCTGTGTAAGCGAAACAAAAAGCAAATTGGGAACCCAGTATTGGAAACTGTACCCTAGGTTTTGACAAGAACCTTAATTTTTTTAATTTTTTTTTTTTGGTGGTGGAGGGAGATTGTTTTGGGGTTTGGTTTTGTTTTTTTGTGATTTCTTTTCGTTGTTTTGTGTTTATTTTGTGTGTGGTTTGGGTGCAGTGTGGTGGAATTGTTTTTTTGACTTTTTTAGACCTTGCGGAAGTGTAAAAATTGTTTAACAGCAGTTGTGAGTTTTCTCCACACCAAAACTGGCCAATCCTGAGCAAATGGATTTAGCCATTTAATTAGCATTCCAGTTTATTTTCGTGAGACTTCCCACCTTTTGCCTCTTCATGAGCAATTCAAAAGAAGAAAATTGATTGATGTGAATTTTGAATTATTATGTATAGTGAGAATGAAGTATTCTTTAACCTAATTTGCAGAGAAGTGCATGCTACAAAGACTATACAAACAGGAATAGGAGGCAAATTCATCAAATTTCACCTAATTTGTGTATTTTTAAACAAAGAACAGTATTGTTGACTTGGAAAATCAGCGATTATAGATTATATAGAATAATTTTACCTTAGCTCTTGCAATACACGATTTGTATCCTAAACTCATATTGTCCTGTACTGTACACTTTTAGTGCTGTTCTGGTCTATTGCATACTGTAATTAACATCTATTCTCTTTTTTTAGATTGAATTCTGCTGCTTCCAAAAGCAATTTGTGTATGAAATCCCTTACTGCATTCTCTAAACAAAAGAGTATTAAATGCATATAAAACAATTATTATCTTATGCCCCTTTACTGTAACTCAGTCTTGACCCCTCGGGGTTTTTAGTTGCTAAATCAGAGTAGGAAAGTTGTAATTTTGTCCACGTTTTCTTGAGATTTGGTCATTCTAACAAAATTCTCCTGGTTGACGACAAATATGAAGGGATTTTTTCCTGAAATCAGCTATTTCTGATATGACTAATAGTCATAGAAACATAATAATATAGATGATATAAATATGATAGGAATTAAATGAATTTCTTGAACCCAAGAATAATTGAAAATTATTTACACTCTATGATATGACAGAATATGGAGTAGCTATTCATTCATAATCCTTATGTGATTTTTTCCCCCATATAGATCATGAATCCTAAAGATTTTTAGATTGTTATCCTAACTGCATATATAGTATCCAAGGCTCAAGAGATCAAGTAAGTTCTTAAGAATCTCAAAGTGACTCAAAGCAGGGAAAAGAGATGTCATCAGATTATTCCTAACTTTGACTGACATTTTTGAATCATGAATTGAATTGTAATTGTTGATATTCTTCAGTAACTAATAAAAGATCTTCTTTCTTCAGATAATTCCTTATATAAAAGTCATGATTGAGATGTAATCCTGAAGCTCTTGAGGACCCATAATTATATGCTAAATTTAATAACTCTTTTTTTTAGACATTTAGTATTCACTGAATTTAAAATCAAATTCTAATGCGTGTTTTGTCCAGACGAGTCTTGCATTTCTAGCAAAGACAGTTTTTGTTGGAGGAATACCTTTCTGGTGTCAGATTTTATGTTTTTGAGTGCCTGCATTAATTTTAATTTTAAAATATAAACTTAGTGTTATATTGCAGAGGAAAAAAAATCCAAACACATCCAGCAAATTTAAACTAATCAGAAATACGTGAGATCATGATTACATTGTTTATTTGGCTCTTCTACTCTCTTGCTTTTCTTTTAATTTATTTTCTTCTTATTACTAATCTAAATAAATATTTCTATCAGATGTAATAGAATATAGTCATTAAAAGCTGAGGTTTTAAAAAATACTACTTCACATCAATACTGATCCTTTCTATTGTGAAATTACTTTTTCCACCGCATTTAATCATAGAAACTTGGCAGCCGTGTTGTGCTTCTATTTTAACTTCACATCTGATAGATGCATGTGCAAGAGACTTGGCAATTACAAAAATATTTTTGTTACTTACTATGCAGTAGGCTCCTGCCCTTTAGTGTGCAGCAGGATTCTACTACAATAGAGTATGAAATTTCTGATAATTCAAGATAAATTTTCAGAAGACAGGCTTGCAGCTATTTCTGTGCTGGAGATACTTTTACACTGTACTACATCTGTGTCTGTAGTCAGCAGTGTCCTTTTATGAATCATGCTTCCCAATCAGAAGCCCAAACCCTTCCTAGAACTTATGAGCATTTTTCTCAGCCTATGCAGAGTTTTTGTGCAGATCTGGAAATTTTCAGCAGCCAGCCAAGTGGGCCAGGCAGCCCAGGAAGTAGTGACCTTATTAAGGGGTGTAAAAAGAGGAGTGGGATAAGACTGAGGGTGTGGGGATCAAGTTGTTTTTGAGGTCAGGTATTTGTCTTTGTAGGAAGCTGTTTCACATTTAGTGCTGGGTGGCTTTGTTTTGTAGAAATGTAGATAGAAGTATGCTCTTTGCCACAGAAACCATGACATCTGAGAGCCTGTAAATTATTCACTTTGTAAAGTTTTTGAGAAATACATCCAGTCTTTGCTATGGGCCATGTAGATAATCTGTTCTGAACACTTATTTTACTGAGAACCAGTAAATGTGAGCTTTTTATTATTTTCTTCACTAGAATAAGAAGATAAAAAATTATTAGTGTATCAAGTCACTGTATGCATTACCTAGGGTGAGTTTTGGGAATGCAGAGTCAGAAAGAACAGAAGCTTCAATAGTGAAATTGAGCTTACCTGCCAAGATAGTGGCCTGTGTGATGGTGTTTGGTTACCACAAGGGTAGATTCACAGTCAAGGGGGTAATATGTGCTGTATCAAACTGGTGGGACTGTTCAAGTATTGTAGGCTGATGAATTGATGCAAGAATTGATGCTAAAGAAAACTAGACTGTGACAGAATATAATGGAAGGTGGAAAAGTCATTCCTTTGGTAAAGTAATTTGGCTTTTCTCCCATTCATTTTGTCTACAGCAGGTGTGCTATAACTTCCTCACAGTTGCATAGCAACTGGACCCCAAATGTTTTAGTGTTTAGCAGTAATTATAGTTCTGTTGAAATTGTTTCAACAGAAAAAAATTATTCTTTGCCTGCTTTTCCTTCTTACCTGGTTTTAGTGTATTTGCTGAGATGATGATGTTTTCTCTTTGAGGAAAAATACCCGTCAGGGAGCTGAAACAAGCAGTTCTGTATCCCCTGGCTGGTAGAGTGGGTCTGTTGTGCTTTGTCTACAGGGAATGAGTGTTCTTCCCAAAGGGTGAGCGTATTCCCAGTCCCTGGCTTAGCTCTGTATACAGACAAATATTACCTGTCTGGACCAGCTAAAAATTACCTGGACATCTCTGATGGCTGGCTGCTGTTTCAAGTATCAAAGAATTTATATCTCTAACTTCCAAAAAAGAAGACATTAATAACTGATCATGTTGAAATACCAACTCTCCCTGGAAACAAAAGGTTTCTAGTCTCTGTTTAATGATGAATTTTAAGACAGAAGAAATGCACTGCTTTTACTATGCTATCCTCTAGTTAGATTCTTTAACAAAAATTGTTACATTGTAGAGGTGTAGTCTTTCTCTGAAGTGGATACAACTTGCATTACACCTGTACTTTAAAGCAATTGGACTACTAATAAAGATGTCAAGATACAGAAGAGAAAATCTCTGCCATGGGTTTTGATCTACTCAGACTTCTAGTTCTTAAATCCAGCACACATGGCACATTTAAACTTTTAACCTGGTCCTGCATTTTTCTCTGCATTTCCTGCATTGCCTTATAGAATGTGACAGACATGTCAAAGAGTCAGGTAGAACAATATCTGAACAGTTTCTATTAATGTGCGTTTAGAAGGCTTTTTTTTTAGAGGAAGAAAAACCAACAGTATTTAAAACTGTTAGGATCATTTTGCAAAAGGGAAAAATTGCATATTTACTATAAGTCTTTGCAAAACACAAGGAAAGCCAGAATAAAATATTGTAGCACCACTTATCTGCCTGGCTGTCAGTGATGCATTATTTCTCTGAATTGGACACTAAAATAAGATATAAGCTCCTATTTTGAGCGTTTCTTTCTAGAGGATCTAGAGATCTAGAGATCTTTCTAGAGGATATGGCAATACTTCCAAGTTATAACTAACAAAAGGAAATTCTTCATGACACTCAATAAGAAAAGAGTGGGAGGTTTTTTGGTCTAGTTCCAGTTAAAAAATTGTGCTAAATATCTTTATTGTAAAGATAAATTTCAGTGATTAGAATTTGAGAAGAAAAAGTTAAGGTGAAAAAGATTTGGCGATATATGTCTGGTACCTTTCATATTGTCTTACTCCTTTAAAATAAAAGGCAATATGTAACACTGAGGACAGATATCAAGACTAATTAATCAGGGAGACTGCTAAGTGGCTTTTATGGGCTCAGAACAACAATCTTACCTTGGCCCATCCATTCAGGTTAACTCTGATTGGATAATGGAAAATCACTGGGCTGGATGTCCCTACAACCTAGTTTTGGTTAACTACTCTGCCTCATTTACAGTATTTTATTTTAAATGTCTAAAAAAATTGAATTGCTTACTGGGGTATACACTAGTGTTGCAAAATCAGAGCACATTCTGATCAATGTCTTCCCAGACAGTGAGTGTTATCTGACATGTATCTATGCAATCACAATGACTTTCTCCTTCTTGCGTCTGTTCTTTTTCAATAATGACTCTTCTGTTTCTGTCAGTTCAAATGAAGAATGTGTATGTAGTTTAGAGACAACATTGCAGATATCTTAGTACTGCATAGTTTCAGCCTTTTAAATACTTTCTAGTGTTTATAATGTCCTTTTCTGTAGATGTTCTTAAAAGGTGTGAATTAATTTTTGGTAAATGATAAACCAGAAGGTTGTTTTTCAGATGCTGTCTAATGCTTTATTGTTACTGAGTTAAAATGAAATCCTGCAATAATTAAGATCTAGTTATGTGTTGTAAAAATAGCAATATTTCCCTGTAAATATTACTTGACTTGAATGCTTGCCCATCTAATAAATATATTATTAAATATCTCAAATTAACCCCTTACTGCTGTAATTATGGCTTGCATTTGTTATGATCCACATACATTAAAACTTAAATTTCCCAAAAACCTACTAAATCATTCTTTAAAATAGTATAATGAGTGACTGTTGATCTCTGTTCCATCACATGCATTCTTTTATCAGAGATCAGTAACAAATTTGCCTAGAGATTTAGAAAATCAAGACACTCTTCTTGGCAAATGATCTTGTTACTTGGGGATAAGTGGATTTTCTTGGAGCAGTTACTTGTCATTCTGAAGTATCAATTTGAACATTAGCAATCACAAAGCTTCCTATTCAAAGTTATACAAAATCATAAATGTCAATAAACATCATTTGCACTCCCTCTGGCTTATCCTTTAGTACTATGTTGGTCAGTCTAGTTTTCAGCTCAAAATCTCCAGTGCTTTTTTTCTTTATGGACACTCTTCGGATTTTTCTTGTTTTTCTAATCTGTCTCACAATGTTGATCTAACAAAGTCATAAACACACTGAATTCTCTAGCTGACAAGCCAAACTGAGAGAATTCTTGTATACAATCTAGTGTGAAAAAAGAAATCCTTTTCTCTTGACACTACAAATGTGTAACCAGATTAACGATGGTGTATATGGAGAGAAGGGTAATAAGGCAAGCTGTTACTTAGTGCCTTACTGTGGTAGAAGTGGTTAAATAATATAATGAAAATAAATCACCATAGACTAATGGAACATGGTTTAACTTATTCTTTAGATGTTCTTATCATAACTATTTCAACATGATTTGCAAATCTAGTGCTCCATGCCTCCAGTCAGCTTCATGGCCCTCCTCTGGACTGGTTTCAGCAGCTCCACATCCTTCTGGATGCAGTGATCCAGCTGGGGTCTCACCAGAGCGGAGCAGAGGGGCAGAATCCCCTCCCTGGACCTGCAGTTTACTCTTATTTTAATACAGCCCAGGACATGATTTCTTTCTGAGTTGTGAGCTCTCATTACTAGCTCATGTAGTTTACAGGTGAGCTAATGTTTTCCTAGTATCTTTCTTTAAATGTCCAAAAACTTAAATGATTTTGGTTTTTTGCTTTTAATGAAATTTATAGGAAAAGACATGCATATGAGAAAGGTGTTAGAGTAAAAACAGGAAAGAAAACTTAGTTTTGGTTACTCCATTCTTGTCTTTAGTTTCTTCAGTCACTAACACTTCTCAGAGAAAAAAGATATTATACAATAATATGTATAATATGACAAGAGAGTTGTAATCACATGGAAAGCATCACATTCTCAGACAACAGGGTTATGAAGTAAATGTTATTTGATATCACATATAATGATTTTATATGTAGGATAGATGTATAATAAATGCTGGTGGAACAGCTAATGCTGGTATTTTTAAACAAAACCAAGAAATCTCTGATACACATCTCAGAACTAAATCAGACTGAAAAATGCACCATGCACTTGCCTAAATATCAAAATGTTCAACATGCTGCATTTTAATAGGAGCTCTCCAGGATAGTTACCATGCAAGTTTTAGCAAACTCTGATGAATGAACATCTGGCAAAGTCTAATGTGTAACAGTTGTAATGAATTTATTAGTTTTAACTTTTAATTGACAGATAAAGTAACTTTCTCATCTGTGAAATCCCATAAGTTCCTAGGTAGAAGGAACAGGAAGATCATCTAGATAAATCTCCATGCCACAGATGCTGGAATTTGGGAACTCTTTCTTGAACTGGTTCCTAAATTATAATAATGTAATTTGTTAAATATCTCTGATAGACCCATTAATAAGCAGTTTCAGCTAAAAAACTTTATTGTGTCATCTAAATCTCCTTCAGAGCTTATATGGTTGGTTTTTTTGTTTGGTTGGGGTTTTTTGGCTGGGATGAGGGGGTGTGTGTGTTGGGTTTTTTTTTTGTTTGTTTTGTTTTACTGCTATTTTTTATAGAGAGAATAGTGTAGATGTTTGCTATCATAACAACCACCATTCTGTATATGGGGGAAACTTCTTATGTGCATGTATTACTCCTTTTCCAACTCTGTTTTATTTATATCAGTGTGATAGAAAAAAATGGAAACTGTATACTCACTGAGACTTCTTTAGGAGTGAGTATGCAAAGTCAGTCCCTTAGTCATCATAAACTTGATACATCCATGAACTAAATTTACCTTTTCTCTGGGACAAAACTCTCGTAAGTTAAAATGGCTTTTCAATTGTGCTGGTTTTGGCTGGGGTAGAGTTAATTTCCTTCAAAATAGCTGGTATGGGGCTGTGTTTTGGATTTGTGATGAACACAGGGTTGATAATACAGAGATGCTTTTGTTATTGCTGAGTAGGGCTCACACAGAGCCAAGGCCTTTCTGCTTCTTGTACAGCCACATGGAGAGAGAGCTGGGGGTGCAGGGGAGGTTGGGAGGAGACACAGCTGGGACAGGTGACCCAAAGTGACCAAGGGGATTACATTTGCAACCTTCTTTTCTTTGGTGTAAACCCACTGATAATATATGAGAACTTGACCAGGGACAAAATTGTAATGGATTCTACTTGAAATGCTTTCCTGAGTTACCAACTTCAATTTCACTCTGGATTTCTAGAGAGATGCAAATACCTTATTTCACCTAGCCATGTTTCTTCACTTCACTTAGTAAAATGTCTTATAAATGTCAAAAATCAGATGGGGCTTGTCTTTGAGAAATCTTTTTCACTTACTTTTTAGCTTAATTTCCTAAGGAAATTAGGCTTCTGCAATCACACTGTGTGTGTCTGTTCTTCCTGATTAATAACCTCATTTCAACCAAATTTGACATTGACCAGAGGGATAAAAGTCTCAAATATAATTAAATCCCTATGCACTGCAGGGAAGTAGGCAGCTAGGTAAATGAAAAGTGCCTTTTATAAGATAAAGACTGAAAATTCAACACATCCAGAGACACTGGTGAATCCATCCAGGAAAGGTATTACTTATTCTCTGACCTTGGAGAAATTTCAATGAGTGCTCAACATATTATGAGACACCAGAGAGTTTGTAGAATGCTGTTCCAGATGAAACAACTATGACTTTTGACACTGACCGTGTTTAAGTGAAGTACCTGATAATTTGTTTAGTTTGTCTTTTTTCAAACCTGAAGGTTAGCTGATAGATTTAGAGTTTCTGATTTTCTCTGTCCAAATTTTGACTTTACTCACAATTCTGTCTCTTGAAACTTAGGAATATTGGAATAAGGATAGTAATGGTTCGCAGACTACTTCTGAAAGTCTGTTGATAATACTAAACATATATTTTAGAAAGCTATACCAATGCATGCATGTACAATTTATCTAAACATTTCAGAATTCTTTCCTAACTTTACCTTTTATTCTCACTTAAAATTAATTTTCTAACTATGTGACTACTTAAAGACTACAATTATTCCATTTGCTTCATATTGTCTGTTATATACCCCACAACTAACATGGATGGGGGGAAAAATGCTTTTGCTTTTCTTCTTATTGTTTTTTTTATGCCTATGTTCTACACCCACAATCCTCAGTCTTTGTATTTTTCCTTTCATAGAAAGCTGTATTTCCATTTGCTATAGAATTCCTGATTTTCAGGCTAATAATGAACCTCTGGAGACATAACTGCTCATCATGATGCTATGGTGTACTTAATACAGTCTCTTTCATCAGCTGCAAGCGCTCCAGTGTTCCTTTTACAATTGAAACTATGTTCCCCTACTGAAACATAGCTTGAGACAGAGGGTGAATAAGTACATTTTGATATTGTACAGAATTGACCGTAGGTATTCAAATATTTCCCAGGGACTTTTTTTTTCCTCTTCTAAACCTTAAAACTTCTGTAAAGCTTTGTGGATAATCTGGATTCTGTTTTCTCTACTTTATAATGCCAGCTGTCTCTTGGATCAGTAGAGAGATTTAAATAATGTTTGTCTTATTCATTAATATTTGACTGATTCTTTTTGGAGCACCTGCATGCAAAATAAAAATGAAAAAACAAAACAAAACAAAACAAACAAAAAACCTAAAAACCAAAGCAACACAAACCCCTTTTGGCTCACTCAGAGTTTTGTTTTTGTTTTGGGTTCCTTTCTATACAGCCTGTTCAGCTCCTCCAATACTGTCATTATTTATCTATAACAGAAAACAAAATGCACATGAAAAATATATGCTCCTTTCTTTGTAATTGTTAAAATTTTACTAAATTTACTAATTTTACTAAAAAACATAATTCCAGGAAAATGTTTTATTTTTGTGCTTTTCTCTTTAATCTGATTGTCTGAAGTAAGTAATCTGCATAGCAAAAGGGCAGATGGAGCTGGAAAATTAGTCTTCAGTGCATGGCTAGAAGTGCAAGGTGCAGATCAGAATCACGTTGTCAAATCGTCCCAAGTGTCTTTCTTGCTTTACTTTAGTCTGCTGAAAGATGCATGATTCAGAAATAAGGAATTCTGGCCCAGTGAGTTTGCATGGGCAGAAACAAAGCCTTTGATTTCGTCTACCTACTTACATGTTTTGGATAAATATTTTTTTACATCTTACCAAAATACCTTAAGTTTTGCTTAAGAAAATTTGTTACTGTATCATGCTGCTATTAATTACAGAGCAAGAGCACACATGGGAAAGCTGCTTACCTTTTCCTATTTTTCAATAAAAGTTCACAACATTAGAAAACATTAGGTAAGTAGTTAAAAAATTGGCTCCAACTGGCAGTCAGAATAAATTCCTCAACTCTTATAATTTTACTAAGTCTCTTCCCTTAATAAAGAAATGCAGCAGGAAACCAAGACTTTTTTTCACTGTTTATTTTGGGGGATAAGTAACTTGCTTTCCTGTCAGTTTATATTTTAGTGTGTATACATTCTAATTTGTAGGGTTATCACTAAGGTTTTTCCTTAGATTGTCACATGAGGAATGGGTGGTCCTGGATTTCAGGGGTCTTGGGCATGATATCTCTCTGCTTGGATTTTTATCTTGGCACCTGTAACATGACCAAGATGTGTCAGAAATGGTAGGAATGCTTGAATTGTTCAGCCATAGTTCCATTTTGCCACAGGTAACCACATCATGTACTCCCTTTCAGAACCAATAAAGCTTTGTCCTGGGAACAGTTCAATTATTGCTGAAGAATGTTAAGAGCTTCAACTGATAGCACTCACCCACTAAAATACTAGAAGGCATGAATTTGTCAGCTTTCCAAAGTGAAACGTTGTGATTTAGATTGACAAGTATGCACGGTTAAGTTTTAGCCAAGCACTAAAGATGTTCTTTAGATTTTCTGACAACAAAATTGTTCATTGTCTGCAAAATTAGCAGTTTTCTACTTATATCTTTCCCTTTTAAAAAAGAGATTTCTCACACATACTACTGATAGCAAATTTCCAGGCAGCACTTGAATATTTTTATTGTCCTTATTTACCAGCTAGCTAGACAACTGAACATGGTAAAGTTAGATCTAACTATTGATTTAGAGTACATGAAAATCCTAGTAGGTATCTCATTTAGCCTATTCTTAGACTTTTCATTGTTAGGCATACTTAAGTGACAATCTTTTCCACAGTCTGCCTGCAGCAAGAGTCATTCAAGGACTGATTTTGTATTTTGTTATAATTTACTTAACAGGAGGTGAATAGATGAAACTGTGTCCTCTATAAATCATAACTGGATAATTGAGTCAGGGTTTTTTTTTTGTCCTAAACTCTATGAAATCTATAACTTTAGCAAATTTTGTCACCAGCTTCTCATTTTTACTTCCTATTTTAAGAAAGATCAGTACTTGGATATGATACACTTGATTTCTCAGGCCAACTTCTCACTAAACTGTCATGATTAATGCTTTCAAACCAATATTTTATGTGCATCAATTTAAGAAGCAAAACGCTTTTATTGAGAAGAACAACTTTTAGAAGTTCCAATGTATTGTGTCTGTAAAATTGACAGTAAAAAGAGACTGTGGGTAATCTGTCACAGGTCATAGTTCTTCAAGAGTAACTTAAAATAACTATTTTTTATTTCCCTACTGCCAATTACAAGACTTGCAGTCTAGTAAGCATATTGTAAAGCCTGTGAATCTAAACAGATCTCAGAAGAGGATGGGAAATAGGGAAAGTCATAAGCCTGATGCCTCTACTCTATTTCTTCCTCCTGAAATTCCCTTACTGGCAGTTAAGAGCACCAGATGTTCTGAAATCTCCTCTTTGGTACTAGTTGATTGTTTTGCTCTGCACCCTGGTTGAAATTCAGGTCAGCTTGTTAAGTCCATCTGACTGCTCAGCTTGAAAAACAGTTGAATAATTCCTAAGATGTCCAAGAAATCTAAGACTGAGCCAGCAAGTGATATTTGTAGCTTAAAAAGAACAAATTTCTATTTTGTTAATTTAGGAGGGGTTGCTTGTGAAATGCAACTACATTAGGGATTAAGAAATACAGTTCAGAAATTATCAGTTAAATATCAACCAGGCTTATCTCTTAGCACAATGAAGTGTTTGGATTTATTTCAATTCTGGAATTAATACACAGGAAATACACTGAAGAATTATTAAAACCTCATATCATCTAGGCCCTTTTGCAGCATTTTTAGAGATGCCTGAGGTGCATCTCTGCAATGAAATCTATCTGAAATCTCTCAGGCCTCCACAGCTGACATGTCCTAGCCCCTCTTCATGCGTGTACCTAAGCACACCTGCCAAAGGCAAAGCAATGCTGATTGACCTACAGTCTAAGGATAAACACAGACCACAACATAGAAATAGTAAGAAACAGCTCTAACTTTTCTGTTTCTGAAGATCCTACTGAGAAGATTCTCTCCTATGCTGTATATCTGCAGATTGTCAGTAAGGGAGAAACCCGAGCTTTCAACAAAGAGAAAAAAAAATACTGTAAAAGTAGATAAACTATGTGCACTAATAACGAAAAATGTAGGGTGTTGTAGCTGAGTTTCTCATATTCTGTCACAGTTCCTCAGCCTGAGTACTGTCTGGACTCCTGAGAAAAACAGGAAAGGATGAGTCACTCCCAGGTAAGGTGTGCATAAAGCAGTGCTGCCAGAATCCATCCTCTATAAATCCTTGCATCACCAAATGAAATCCGAAGCAGTAGAGGCAGAAAACGTTGCATTCCTCTGCAGACTACTTCTTGGTAGATATCTGGACAGAAAGAGCTTCCAGGGTTTATTCTGAGAGTATGGCATGTCTTTCATTGTTGTTCCTGGTGACCAGGGCTTCTCTGTACCATTACGACTGGACTGGAGAAGTGGAGGAGAAGGAGCTGTACTAACCATGCTATGTCCCTGCGGATTGATGCTTCCCTGATGTGCTTTTCAGATTCTTCTGGAGTGGCATCTAGCCTGGTGCTTTTGCATGCTCCCCTTGGGAGTTTGTTACTTCTCAGCCCAGCCATGTGCTCTGACAAGCACGATGCTAAATGTGCTGCCATCAGCCCAGGCTACCCTGTTCCCTTGCTTTTCCCTCTGGCACGGCCTCTCCTGGTAGAAGGGAACTCAAATGTTAGGGGTTTACAGGAGAGGGTGAGATGAAGGTGGTTCTTCTGAAAGCCATAGTGAAGCTGGAGTGAAGGCTCTAAAAAGCACTTTGGGCCACATTACTAACCTTTGGTATGCAGGCATCTACTTCTTCTTTCACATAGCTTGAAGGGATTGCCCTTTACTTTTCTGTCAGTGGGACCTTGCCACTTTATAATTTGCTCTGCATTTTCTTCTGCTGATAAAAGCTGTTTCATATTATCCTTGAAGCCATTCTGTCCCCAATGGGTTACTTGAGTTCAAATTTGCCTCCAAGAGACTTATGTTCTTTTATGTGGTTTTGACTCTGGCTGCCTTTATTTCCCTTGAAGACATCCCTGAGCCTCAGGGAGAAGACCTTGTATTCTTATGGATGCTTTAACTTTGTCAGAACAACTGCTTGCACACACTGGTGAGAAAGTTGGTGAAACTGGATTTTAAAGCATGGGTGGGGACAAAGTGAGAGAATACATCTATTACAGCAACAATGTTGTGTGACTTTCAGAGAAACAGAATATCCTTTTCTCTGTGATTCCGAAATGCGCCATCTCCTCTACACAGGTAACTTAGCTGTGAAACTTCTTGGGGTTACAAAGGATAACATAAACATAAGGGTATGGAGCGGGAGGGCAGCTCATGCCATCCTTCAGGAAAGACGCCTTAAAAAATCAAGACAAATGCCAGGATGCAGCACTTTCAATGGCACCTCCACCTTCTAATTTAAAAATCTTGGTTTGAAGCATGCCACCATATCTTCTTGAGTCCCTTGATAGGAAGTATCTAAGTGTTTCACTGTTTTTTCAAGTTAGAAGATTGTCTTTCTCAGGTTACATGGAGCAGCATATAGAGTGGCTTCTGAAATATATGTGTAACAAGAAACCTGAAGCTTGTAGGGAAGAGTTCAGTGGAAACTCACATGAATAAATTTTATAGCCTAAGGAAGTGAACCTCTGCTTGCATTTTGAAACAAATTCTTTGACACTTAGCATTCTCAATATGCTGGTGTATATGTTAACAAGATGATTTTTCCAACCTGCAGTTTTGACTATTGAACAACATCTTGTTATCATGCAAAATTCTAAAGACTATTTTTAGAAGCCAAACAGCAAACAATCTAAAGGTTTAACAAATGTCTCACATGATAGTTAATGTACCATAACCTTCCCTCATGTCAATGACACAAAAGTCTGTGCAGATTATTCTTAGAAACTGGACACAATATTATTCATTATAGACATGCACTATTAAAATGTTGATTAAAATACCCTCAGTTCATCTTTGAGGAGCATATTTTAAAATCAATGTCTGTGGTGACACCACTTCTAGCAAGCTCACTCTTTTGCACCTCTTACCACCTTGAAAATCAAAGCATGGATGCAGTTTGATAAGAGTGAGGGAGAAAATCCTTGACTGTATATTTTCATTTTCTCTTCATGTTTGTTTAAAAAAAAGAGAGGGAAGAAGATAAAAATTGAAAGGATGCCCCCAGGTTGGATTTGGATGCCCAGGAGGTGATTTGTTGTAGTGCATTAATCTCTTCAATGTGACTGTAGGCTATAGGCTTGAGACAAATTGAGTCAGTCAGGCTTTATCTCTTCATTTATGTACTCACTTGTCAGGAAAACCTTGAAATAATAACAGAAAGAAGGTGGAATTGTTTGGAAAGGCAGCAGAGGTGAAAGTCAGGATGCAGCTTCTCAAGACTAGAAGAAGACCATATTCTGTTCAGCTAAGACACAACACTTTTCAAATGGACATCAGCATATTTCAAAAGCTTAGTTTCTGAAAACATAAGAAGTTAAGTGTGCAGATCTTGCATTAAGATTCTGGTGTGGTACTAGAGAAGAATATTATGGAACAATGGTTAAAAACCCAGTCCAAAGATTGAGGAGCATTTTTGTTGCTTCACCAGCAAATTCAAATAATACACAGTCCTCTGTCAGATCGATTCCCTGGACAGGGAATCCAGAAAACTGATTTATGAAAGCTGAATTCAAAGAAAGCAAGGGTTTATTTGTGTGAAACAAATTTAATCTGACGCACAAAACCTAGAAGACTACTCACAGTATAGCTGATATCCACCTGCTACACACTTGCAACTAGTGAATATTTGAGAATTGAATAGAATTAAATGCAGTACCTGTGCCCCAGAGATGCAGAGCTTAAATTCAAGCTTCTGAAAGGGGACTTTCAAGTGTAATTGGGGAAGCATAGGTTATCACTCTTATCTGAGGTGATGTTCCTTGCACAGACCACATCTTCCTTTGAGAACAAAGAAAAGAGAATTGAGTACTTGGTTTCAAGAATAATAATTAAAAAAAAAATTGTAGTTAAGGCAAGGAGTTATATCATGGATAGAAATGTACATATGGCTTATTTCCAGAAATAGCTACATCTCTCCAGCTGGTAGAATCTGAGAGGTGCCTGACAACTCTCTCTCCGGCAGAGTAAAAAACCAGACATTTACAAAGTCATTGATCCTCATTGTCATCTCTGCTCAATTTGTCTTTATCCGCAGACTTACTACATTGGTGTCAAGAAATTTTTTCAGTCCTTAGCTCAAATGAGTTTTCTTCTGAAATAGGTGTTCCAGTAAAGTTGCTTTTTCTTCCATGTACCACTCAAATTCTGAGTGCAGGAGCTGCATTTCCATCTACAGTGCAGTGAATAGGCTCAGACACTCTCCTCATGCCCTTAAAAGTTTTCAGTGCAATTTGACTTTCACTTCATACAACAGAGCTCTAGGGAATGCTGTTGCAAAATACTACCTAATCATTCCTTTAACTGTCCAGATGCACTGGTATATGTGCCTAGCACAGAAAAACATACAAGAAATTGTAGAAAACACCTCATGAGATCCTGAACACTTTCTAACATATCCTGAATGTTCTTAATCCCTCTTCACTTCATCTCTATCAACTACCTCAGACTATAAAGAAAGTCCCAAAGCACTTTTTCAGAGGAATTTCTTCACAGAAACAGTGATTTAACATGGAATGGACTGCCCAAGGAGGTGATTGAGTCACTATACCAGAAGGTGTTTTAGGAAAGATTGGATGTGACACTCAGTGCTATGGTTTAAGTTGGTATTAGCTCATAGGTTGGACTTGATGATCTCAGAGGTCTTTTCTAACCTAATTGATTCTGTGTCTGTAAATGAAGTTGATACCTCTTTTAAGACTAATTTCTATAGTTAAAATAATTAGACAAACTTTTCAGCAAACATCCATTGTTTATGCCTGACACAGAAGAAAGATATTTCTAAACACAAACTTTAAAAAAGTGCTCAGTTCTGGCTCCTATTTCAGAGTAAGTCTCTGGAATAAAGATGTTTGGTGTGTAGGGGCCAGAAAACAAGGGGGGAGAAAAGTAGGAACTTACTTATTCAATTATGCAAGGGAGAGTAGACAATAGTTTGTATAATGCAAAATAGAAATATTAGGAGAGGACAGGAAGGCTCTGATTTACTACTCCAATTTTCTGAGCTATGATAAAAACCCACAGAAACTAAGTAGCTATTTTTGTTTGCAGAATCTTCTTTCTCAGTAGTTCGGCAGGTTCCTCTTTGGGTTCAAGACTAAAAATATGGTGGAATGTGAATTTCATAGGATGTGTTCCTTCATTAAAAGCGTGCGATCATACGCATATTTTCTGTGTGAATTATTTTTCTTGTATGGAAAAGATGCTTAATTTCACCTCCACATTTGCCATAAAGGTATGTTGCGCTGGATGAATTGTGCAGCTGTAAGATTTGTAGGGTGCTAATTGTTCTGTGGTTGAGAATATTTATTGTAGTACCATAGAGGTTGGTACATTTTCTGTTCTTTATTCAAGTAAAACCTATATTCATTTGGTGTGCTTGAAAGTATGAGGAGTTTCTTTCAGAATCAATTTAGTGAGGCTGCAGGGCTGTTTGAAGAGCAAGAAATTTCTTGTATTACAACTTGTAGTTATTTAATGCACTCTATATAGCTTCTGGGAGAGGAAGGGCTGTGACAACTGATGTACATTTGGTGATGGGTGGAGGTGTCATCTTCTACTTAAACATTTCTTCACGTGGTGTTTCATATCTTTTCCTGAAATTCTTTTCTACAGGAGTAATTCTGATGTATATAAATCTTTATTTTTGAGGGGAACACTACGAGTGATCTTCTGTATAAAAAGGCTTCTGAGGAGCCTGTATATGAGGTGGCCTTTAGTTTTCCATTTATCACACTTGCAGGTTGCACTGCTGATGTCGCTGTAGGGAAATGGTGCTGGTGCACAAGTGTTGCAGTGATAGTTTGATGGAAAATGGTTATTATTGAATTTGTGCTAAAAATCAATAAGGGAGTCTAGATTTCCAATCGAGATAATAAAGATGTCATCTATAAATCTTAGGTAGAGTGTTGACACAGTGATACAATTATTTAACAGCTCTTCGTCATTGTAGCTCTTGAAAAACTTGTCATAATACAGGACTGGGGAGAAGCTATCAAAAAGAGGAGGATGTCTCAGTTAAGTTTTGCAGATGTCTGTGGATTGAGTTCTCTTCAGTAATTTCACTGATGGAGTGTATGATGAAATACAGAGAAAGGATGACCTCTATTTGGTATAGATGTGAATGGTATTAAACTATTAAGAACTCTAAGACTCTTGCACAGGATTAGAATCAAAACTACACTAATGGAATTGGAAAATGCCTGGAAAAAGGTGAATTTAATAACAACAAGTGCAAGGTTAAGGAAGAAAAATGTTTTGCACAAAAAACAAGATGAGGAAAAATCTGTTTAGGGAATGGAAAATGGAAGGAACATAGCAGCTCCCAGTATTGTGGTGTTTCAAAAAGGGGAAATACTACTCAGGATAAATTTCTTCCACTTTACAAGAGGCATTACAGACAGATATAAACAAAATTTAAAATCTGATTGCATAATTTCAACAGACAATGAAATACTGTTATATTAAATATGTGATATGTTTCACGATTTATCCATCCTACTTAAAAATTTGGCATCAAGCTGTTGCTTCATTGTATAATATATTAAATGTTGTCTATAAATTAAATTCTATTGTTGGGTAGTTCTATATATAACACATATAATTTAAAGAGCTGTACTTTTAAACTTCATCAATTCTTTGAATGGTGATTTATATATTATAACTCTTGATCTTCTATCCTTGTGAGTAAAATCATAACTGCAATCTGAGGGCTTAATATTACCCCCATTTCTCACAGCAGAATTTAGATTGCACTAACTGTTCATGTAAAATTACTGATTAATCTTTAAAGCTCATTCACCTGATGAATAATTGTGAGAAATAAGTAGATGATGTCTGAGCAACTTATGGCAGTAAATAGATTTTTCACATGCATTAATCAATTTTTGGCATATACAATAACTTTACAAAACATTCATGAACATAAAAAAAACCCCACTGTATTTACACATGTACATACTTTGTAATTTATTACATCATAATTGCTTCAGAATTGTTCAGTGACTGTAATCTTTATTTTCTTCTATGTTCGATAAATCCTTGCAGATAAAAAGTTCTAGCATAACTCAATGCAGAGAACAGCTTTTTTTTTATGAAACAGCTATTTTTAAAGGAATTTTGGATACCAAATGTTTGAAAAGGGGAGAACTATGGAAATAGTTCTTTATATGGTTTTTTTACATTTGTTTGTATGGGATTTATAGCGCTGCACTGTAAACTCTTATCATCTCACTCTCCGTAAACTCTTTTGATCAACATTGATCTTTGACTGTCTGAAGCCCATTGCCACAAAGAATTTAATTTTTTTTGCACAGCTCAGGTTGTGGAAAGAGATTTCTGACTGCTGGACAGTGATTGCCTCACTCTACTCTGTGCTGGACTGCCTTTACCTTGAGTCCTGGGTGCCTTTACCTTGAGTTTGGGCACCACAATATAAGAAGGATATAAAGGTATTAACCTTCAAAGGAGGGCTACAAAGCTGGTGGAATGTCTGGAGGGGAAGCTGAATGAGGAGCAGCTGAGGTCACTTGGGCTACTCAGCCTGGAGGAGACTGAGGTGAGACCTCATTGCATTCTGCAGCTTTCTTGTGAGAGGAAAAGTAGGAGTAGGCACTGATCTCTTCTCCGTTCTCTGGTGGTGACCAGTGACCAGATCCAAGGGAATGGCCTTAAGCTGTGTCAGGAGAGGTTTGGGCTGGGTATTAGAAAAAGGCTCTTCACCCAGAGGGTGTTTGGGCACTGGAACAGGCTCCCCAGAGATGAGGTCACAGCACCAGCCTGACAGAGCTCAAGAAGTGTTTGGATAATGCTCTCAGGCACGTGGTGTGATTGTTGGGGTGTCCTGTGCACGGCCAGGAGTCGGACTTCATGGTCCTTGTGCATCCCTTCCAACTCAGGACATTCTATGATTCTAGAAGTGAACATTCCTTAAAGCTAGTCAGGGTATTACAAAGCGAGATGGCAGAATCTCTCTATAGTAAGTCTCAGAATGCTCAGGGGATCTACTTCTATGTTTTCTATGGAGAGATGCTTTACTCAGCAAGATAATTGCAACCCCATGCCATTTCAGTCCTTCTATTCACACACAGCATGCAGGATTTAGGATGGATATAGGATTCTATCACAGACTTCAATGTTATAAATGAAAGTAGAAACATATTTTAAAATGTCCAGGTATAATCAAAGGCTTGAAAGAAAATTTCCAGCCATCAATTTGTTGCTTCTAATGGTAGAGAACTGACTTGAGAGCTTTGAATTCTTTCTGCATTTTCCCTATACCTATGTAACTAATTGCATTTGGTGCTTCCATTGTCAGAAAAAAAAAATACAGATAAGAGTTTTTCAAATTCCTACTTTTTATTTTATTTTTCTAGCAGCACCAAAAATGCAGATTTCTATGACTTCTAATTAAGAAGTCTTTGAGTTAACAGTTATCATTTTAGTCTTCCAGGTAGGTAGTGTTTTATGCTTCAGTCATTACAATGCAAAATATAAAACTAATGCATTATTCTATCACTATACTTCCACAACTCAGCTGTGAGGGGTGTTTTTATGTTTTGCTTTTCCTGATGATACCATATATTTATCTACTGCCTCTTCATCAGATGCTTTATAGCCAGATTGCTTCATTAAATTTTTTCTAAGTAATTTCAGGATTGTCTTTTGATCATGCAAATCTGTGTATAACATCAGGTACTTATTTAAAGACTCATTAAAAGGCTCTCACATACATCTAAAGGAAAAGAAAGGGGAGTAAGGGTGAAAAAGGGAAGATAGCAATGTTTGATAATTCATAGCAAGTAGTGTATTTTTAAATAAATCTTAGGTCCTTGATGAAAACAAACAATGACCAGAAAACCAACACCCCCACCAAAACAAGCAAAAAGCTCCAACCAAGCAAAAAATTGACACAAATACATATATATATATACAACAGAAACAGACATTTTTTTCCAGAATCAGTAGATTTGCACTGCTTTACAGCTCACAAAATAACTACTGCAGAGAGAAGCCTATTCTTGAAAAAGATGAATTCTTTGCTTCATGTCCTTGATCTCTGAGGACGGATAACAAGGGGGAGACTGCATGAAGCTCTGTTGTTTATTCTTACCCCAGATAAGTGGATCAGAAAGTTATATACAAACAGACACTGCTAATAAATACACTGTTTGAGTATATGAAGATAACTATAAAATTACTTGTAATTTTCTTTGCAGTGGAAGCAGATAAAGGGAGAGATAAATCACTATGTTTTCTAACTGGGTTAAAACAGCTAATGCTTTACCAGACATAATTTATTGCATTAGGATCCACTTTTGCCTTTCACTCTGCTATTTCCCTGTATAGAGACAGAGATATATTAACTGTTAAATTAAATGCAGGGTTGAGAACCTGACAAGGTGTGGATACTCTACTTCTTGAAACCAACAGTCAGTAAGACCCAACTGATGAAGGCAAACACTTTTCAGTCAGACAAGTGTTACCATTTGTTCTGCTACTCACTTTCTGCTCTAACCTTAATTTCAAGATTCTTATTTCAGTTATCAACCATCTTAATGAGCTGCACATAATAATTTTGATGTCCTTGTAAGTACTTCTGAAATTTTGTACAGTATTTCGACTACTTAAGTTATCACAGGATCGTTTTATTGAACTTCAAATCCCAATGATCCAGTAAGTTTCATTTTCATTTATTTAGACTTTTTCTAATTTTGTATGTAATTTTTCTGGTTTATATGCAAGAAAATTATACCCATAACTTATTCTAAAATGGAAAATTTACTTCTTTCCATTAGCCATTACTTTATTTTGAATATGTCAGATAGGAAAGATTTTCTTCTCTTAATTCTCTCAATGTTCAATTCAGTTGTCCAAGATCAGATTGGTCTCTTAATGTTAAAAGTTTGTGTCATCCATGATTATTTGGACTTTTATTGGCCTAAAATACTGGTGACTCTTAAGGATAACAGCTAATTCCATTGTCACATCTGATATATTTTATCCAGAAGTATTTTATTAACCTTGGAAATTGTGTTATAGATTTGAATAAAGTCTTGACATTTTAGGTTACCTACTCACAGTTTTGTATTTCAGGTTGTTGATGCAAAGCCTGCAGTTGGACACATTTCCAGAAAGTGCATTAGGGTATAGAATACAGTTATACAGAGGGTGAAAAAGTTCACCTAAAAAAATGATTTGGTTTCATTTGAATAAAAGGGGACTCCTCCAGAGCTGTTAATATTATAAATCTATCTCAGAATTAGATCAGTTTTCAAGCTGCATAATAAAGTGCTATCAACTTTAGAACTTCCTTGTATATTGATAAGATATAAGATATCCTCTTAGCAAGGACATGTGACAATCTAAACACAAAAAAAAAAAAGGAAACAGGAGCTTATTTAATTTAAAACAAAGAACAAAGATACCTCGACTTGATTTTGAATTTGAACAGAAAAATCTGTGTGCATTCAGAAGCTCCTACACCAGGAAACTAGAATAATTGGCAGATTAAGTCACATTACATGCAATTAAAAGGTAAATTAAGCATAGGTGTTTCTCATTATCTTGCAATACAACCAAATAGTGCATCTGTGCTTAGCACAAGTGCACAATGACAGAGCCTATGTCAAAAAGGTTGATTATGATTTTAAACTAACATTTTTTAACAAGATATGGAATATTCATTTCTGATGCCAGACCTGTAACATGAACTCTTTCACAGACAAAGTTAGTTTGCTATTGAGATCATTGAACTCTTGCATATTGCACATACAATTATGTAATTCTTTAATTATTTGCAAACCTCATTCACCATTGTAATATCTATGATTTTGAAAAGAAAGAATTTTGAAAGTGCCCTTCTCTGAAGCAAGCTGTCTGTTTTTACTCTCTCTATTGCTTTAAATCCTCCCAAGTTTATGCATACCTATGAAAGGAATTTGAGATAAGTGTAACATCACATACAATACCATGGACATGAATCACCCCTTATATTACAGAATACTGGTTTGTTTTATGTATTCTGTTGCCCTTTCAGTGTGAGTAGAAGCAAGTTCTACCAGTCAGTGCACATAACCACTGGAACACAGCATGAAATTGTCTCAGTCTTTTCCTTCGGTTTTCCAACTGCCCTCTCCCTCGCTCCTTGGAGAATTGATTCACATATCAGCATAAGTCTATGCAAGCTCATTTTAAGTTATCATCTCCTAAGTTTGGAAGCAGCATATATTTTTCCAGTGTTCTTTCACATTTTGTCACTGCTTCTGGTGATAACGTCAGTAATTCTGAGACTGTTTCGCAGATGCTTCATTAGGCTTCTTGTTATCGTTGACTTTCAGTTGTCAAGTTTGCCACAGTAAAATAATGCTGAAATTATAATTGCATCAGATAGTTTTATCTCGTGCTGAAGAATATATGCTTCATTCTCCAGATGTCCAAAACATGTAGCCACTTTTTATATTCTTGCATTTTGTTCCTCATCTTCTATTCTGCTGCAGTTTGTAGTTGCATTAAAATATATAGGGCGTCAAATGGGTTCCACTGCTGATCACTGAACAGAGCTATCTCGGCCTTTTCAGGTTGTAAAGATGCTTCTTGTGCAATTATTTGTTTCAGACCTTGTTCTGGGCTGTCAGCAGCTCAGACCCACACTCAAAACGCCAACATGAAAGCAATTTTAGTTTCTTCGGGTGGGTATGAGGACAGCAAACATGGAGGTACTTTTCTCTATATTGCTGACAGGGTTCTCATCACAGTTATGCTACTCTGAAATTCTCCTATCTTTGTCCATGTTTTAGAAAAACTGTTGTGGATTTTACTGTGCACAGAGCCAGAAGGGATCACAGAAGTATCATATCCCTGCTTAACATTGCCTGTTGCAGTTCATTCAACATTTTGTATAAAAAAATTATAACTTCCGTGAGTCCATAGACTCTTAGATAAAAGATAGAAAATATGAATATAGATGCAGTTTGCTACATGCATTTTTCTCTGTTTTTTGGGGTTTTTTGGGTTTTTTTTGTTTTTTTTCTAGTAACATTTATTATTTGAAGTCTAATTTTCAAATACCATGGATGAAACATGGATTTTGCTTCCAGGTATCTATCTTGAAAGTATTAGGAATATAGAACCTTATCTCAAGCTGCAGTCTTTTCAGGAAGAGCTTCTTTAAACTGCCCCAGAAATCAGCTTGTATCTCCTTATATCTTCAATGTGTATACCTTCATTTCATTCAGACAGGATGTTTCAGACAATTCTGTAATATAGGAAACATGGTTTTCTCATTTAAATTTTCTTCTGTGGTATAATAACATTAAACTCTCACTCATAGAGAAAAAGACCTCTGACTTCAGAAAATTCATTGTCCTTGCCTTAAGAGGTTGTTCCTACATTAGCAACTTCAACATTTATTAACAAGTGAGGGAATACTGAACCCAACATAAATTAAAGCAGAAAACTCACCCATTTTTTTGCCATAGTTGTCTTTGTCATCTGAGTACACAGACACTGATTGTATTTGGGGTTGTCTTAGAAGCTCTTAAAGGCTAGGATTAACTATTTGATTTATGATGATTATGAACAGAATTCAAAACTCAAACTTCAACATTTAGCCAACTCAGGTGTAATAATTTACCCTAAATCAACGCACACGTAGCAGATCCTTTTTCTCTAGTGCAGACTGAGGAAGTTGTTAACACACATTCCTTGCAGGACATCACAGAATAGATACTTTGTGAAGGAAGGATTTTAAAATTTAGTCTAAATAGCAAGCATAAACAACAATATAGCAGTTGCCTTCCCATTCCCTTTGCACTTGTATTTGAAAAGTGCATTTTTTCTCAGTGTTATGTTCCAATTTCAGTTGTGAAATTATGTTTTTCTTCCCCAAAGTAATTTCATATTATTTGTTGTACTCTATTCTATTCCTAAGTTGTCTGTGTTTAAACAGGAAATGAGGAGACTCTCTTAAGTGCATAGATTCTTTTTCACCAATATGATTATTTGGAATAATCTCTGTGTGAAAAAAAAAACACATGGGAGAGTAAAACTGACCTCTTATCTAATCAATTTTCCATGTTTCTCCCTATTTTCCTACTTTGTAAAAAAAGTCCCCAGGTAAAACAGGACTTCTTTCACCTGGTTTAGCACTTTCTGTCCCCAGTGGCCACCCCAGCCGTATTCAGTTGCTTATATTGTATTTTTCATGTCAGGATCATGCAATGTTGCAGATAGGAAAATGTCAGTGATAATTATGTAGAGTTAAGATCAATTTCATTAAAAATTTGGTAGAATAGGAAGAATTTTCTACTTGAAAAGCTTAATCTGTGTTGTATGGAGAGATTAGCATGACCTACATTCAAAATATAGGTCCCTAAAAGAGGGAGGTCCAAACAAGACTGAGAGGATAAGGTCTAAAATTGTAGGTGAACTTCACAGGTTTAATACTAAATGGTTAACAGAGATGGAATAATAAAAACAAAGGAAAAGTTAATTGGTTTCAACACAGAATGAAATCTAGGAGCTGTAACATATGTTGGGAAAATGTTAGTTTGGTGATCAGTAGTGGTCAGTAAGCAAATCAAATGTGGAAAATATTAAGAAAGATGATAAATGGAGGCAATGTCATTAGAACACCATAAATCATTAGTGTGCCCACAATTTGGAGAAGATGTGCAATATTGGTTACCCAATCTCACAGAGATATGGAAAAGATTCACAAAACATCAGTAAAAATGGTTTAAGTTGAGATCAGCCTCTGTGCAGAGAACAATTGCTTGGACTAAGACTCTTCAGTTTGGGAATGAGACAGCTGAAGTAGAATATGCTGCTGGAAGTTTATAATATTCAGGATGGAAAGGAACAAAAAGGGAGTTTTTGTTAATGGTATTCTTATGTTTAAGGTTCCAAACACACACAGGGAGAAAGAAAATAATACAAAATCTCCACTGCATTTTTTTATTTTATTTATTGAACAATTTAATTGCTAACACTTTCCCTTTTTTATATACTCAAACAATATCCATTACTTCCAAAACTATTTAATCTCTTTCTTGCTTTATACCTCACATCTTGTCATGGTGGTCTTCTTTTTTTTTTTTTTCTAAATTCCATTCTTTTCATAAAGCATATTTTATTATTACATGAACAACAGACTTGCTTATTATCTTGATGACTTTTATGCTTAAGATAAAGGCAAGAGCAAACCGTGTTTTTTTATGCAGATATTTGTGCCTCTCAAAAGGTCATCTGCCTCATTTACATACAAACCCTCAGATATTTCAGAATATGCAGGAAGCAAGTTCACGATACTTACAAAATTATACATATATTTGCTGTAGACAACATGGGAGAGAAGACTACCAAACAGCTTAGTTTCTACTCCCTTAAGGAAACTAAATATATTTTCTTACCCTTTTAGTGCTACCTGACAAATGTTTACTGTTGAAAAATGGAAAAAAAAATGTTAAGGTGCCATGTTATTCTGTGCCTGGTGCTGTTCTCTGAATAAATTCTTAGATTTCTAGCTCAGAAACATTCAATACCTATGTATTAGTAAGGTCAAACATTTGTAAAATCTTGTATTTAAAAAAAAAAAAGGAAAGAAAAAACTGTCTTGACTATGTATAGTTCATATACACTGTGTGTTTTAAAACGGAAAACTGACTTCTATTCACAAATACTGATCTGTAGCTGCAGTTATAGATATATTTTTGGCTAACATTTTACAGAAGCTACTTCAAATACCTCTTTCAATTGTGTTTTTTCATCTCTATGTCTGTATACCTTCTGTTTGAAGATAAAGCACCTGAGTGGGTTAGGGATCAGGGTAAGCTCATCCAAAAGGTCACAATGCAATAAATACATCTTGACCTACTCCTACACAGACTGAAATCTACTGCTGCAGAAATGCAGCAGCTGAGACAAGGAGTCACTCCTCTCATAAGGCTCCACCAAGAGTGGCTCCATGACACTTCTCAGTAATAACGGGAGCAGAGCTGGCAGTCAGATTTCCTTTCTGATTTTATTATGGCATTTATCATTCTCAAGCCTTGAGCCTTCTGATATAAAATAATATAAATTAATTTTTTAATAATGTTTTTCAGGTCTGGAAAGTTCTAAAAGTTAAAATACAGGTTTTCCTATTTGTTTGCAAAGGCTCATGGTTCCCATTTTAGGTAGTGAAGAGCAACAGTGTTTCTTGAACACTGAAGATGAACATCTATTTCAGCACAAAATAATTTATTGTAGCAATTTCCCCAAGCCACTTTAGAATGTGCATGTACCAGAAAAATGTGGATGACTTAATCAAATGCTTTTCAAAATTTCCTTTTTTGAGAACACAAATATCTATTTAGTTTAGAAAGTCATCAACTGCTGTAGTGATTAACTTTAAAAAAAAACCAAAAAACAAATAGCAGTTCTTTCAACTTAAAAAAGAGTTGCAAGTCTCTTTATTATTTTTTTAAAATTTTAGAACTTCTAGTAATTACTAGCAATCTTCAGATATACAGAAGTGTTTGGAAGCTTAGCCACTTAAATATTAACCTGATTGCAGTCCAGCAGTCCTACATGAGTGAGCTCTTGCATTCTCATGCTCCATGTCCATGTACTCATTCAAAAGTTAATGTAGTTTTTTGCTTTATAGAGGCTAAAGATATTGGACAGAACTTAACAGGAAAATTAAAAGGAATTTGCTCTCTAAGACATCCAGACTCTTCACACTTAGAGACCTTCTCATCTTCTTCTTTGGGATTAACTGTTTCAGTGCCAAGTGAAAAGATCGTGATGCATCATTTATGACTGACCTCCTGTTGTTAGGAAGAAAAATGAACTTGTTGCTTCTATACTCTAACGTGATAAATACTGATAAAAACAAACATAAAACCCCCAGTCTTTGTGTTCCTTGCTGTAGAGTCAAAATTTGAATGTTTTAGAAAAAAAGACCTTTTTTACTTCTGTATTAAGTATAACAAATACAGAATTATGTCCACTGAAAGAATTTGAGAAAATAAGAAAATATTGAAAGCCAAGGTTTTCTAGTGCATAATGAAGTAGTAAATGGGACCCTTACACAAGAAAGGAGTCCTGACAAAGTATGATTCCCTTAGTTTTCTGTAGCATTCTGTTTCTTACTCTAGTAGAAATTGAGGCTTTCTGGTAAAAATAAATTAATATACATGCAATTTATGAAAAATGTAAGAGTACAGGGCAGTGCAAGCCTTGCTTTTCTGTGACAAGTTGGGATTTTGGTCATAATTCATAATCGTTGACAGTGCTATTATTCATTGACTACATAACAAACATTAGTGATAGCAAAGTGGTTTGGCAAAAATCAATGGGTTACTGTAGTTTGTGGTTATAAGTTATCCAGGAAGGCCATTTAGGGCATGAAAATTGGGGTAATTTTTATTCATATAAAAGATTCAGTATCTGAAATCACCCTACTGAGAGATTACAGAGCAGAACATCCATGGCCTAAAAATACAAAGTCTAACAAATGAAAAAATGCAAACATGCTATCTAATTTCTGCAGTGAAACAGGATGCTGACTGCATGATAGGAAGAAACCCAGACTAGATTTCTGTGGCTGGCACTACATTAAAAACAAGTAACTGGCACATCAGTGATTCACTCGATAATAAAACCACAGAAAAATTGGTTGGAAGGCAATCCAATCTGGTCTGCCCCCCTTCACAATGAAATTATTACTAAAACTAGAGCAGTTCAGCTGAATCCTGAATGCCTATATCCTGCTACCTCTCAACAGTGCTGTGCATTTTTTGACATGACACTACAGAAAAAGAGTATTAGCTGCCTCTCACCTACATATGACAGAATGCAGAACAGCCAAAAGTTTCAGGTTGAAAATTTTTTTAAAGACCATTACTTCTGAGAAATTCTATTCCTTTCAAACCTTGAGAAATTATTCTTTGCCTTGACTGAGATTGAATAAATTATTAAAAAAATAAAATCCCAAACATAGGATACATAGGACAGTAACATTTCTAGTGTTCGTAAGAAATATTTATAATCATGCTACTGAATTGGAGCAATAGCAGTATGGCTTGAATATTCTGTCCTAATGGACTTACCCGGAGAGGTTAATTATTAAATATCTAGATCAGAAAATTCTATATGCCTGCTGTAAATTACTAAGTCAGAAAAATAGGACCAAGGTGAACATCAATAAGATTGGCTGATTTTGATCTAGAGAATTTTTAACACCAAAGTCAGGGGCATTTTCAAAAATACAAAGCTAATCCATTTACTAGAGGGGAGGGTTGTTAATAAAGATGCATCAAATATTTCCAACAACAGCAAACGTAAAAAATAAAGGAAGAAGTAAGTGGGATGGGCAACATTATTCTCTCATTTCCTGAAATAGTCGGATGAATGTTTTTTTAAAATAAGCTTCTTTTGTTAAACTATAATGAATTTTAAAATTTAATTGAAATTAAGAATTAAAATTTTATCTTTTATCTCAGAAATAGAAAAAAAATTGCAAGCAATTTAAAACTGAAGTATTCAAAACTATCACTAAGCAACATTCTTTCTAGGTGGAAATCTGCCTCTCTGTGTTTGTCACAAGATTTTTGCCTTGTAACAAATGTATGGTGGAAAATATAATGCGATTACTGGAATCGATTCAATAGTTATTTTTTGCTCAGCAAAAATTGCTTGGATTCTTAACTTTACTGTCTATTATTCGGGGTAGAAAACATCACCAAAGCTACATAAGAGAAGTGGCAGTGCGTATTCTAGAGAAAGCACAGCCAGGCAAAGCTTTCACTCACTTCAGTGATTCCCATTGCCCATGTGTCCAGCTTGGATTTGGAGTAGCCCATCTCTCTGCCAGGGAAGCATCAGAAGTCCTCAGTAATCACATGGAAAAAAATCTCATTGATTGCTACAGAATATTGCTGTAATTTCAGAATTTATTACTAGCAAAAAGAATGATGGAACTGTTGTTTACACAGTGTATCCTCACAGCATTGGCATGTTGTCTAGAAATATTATTACTCTGAGCCTTCAGGGACATTGAGGTTTTAAATACAATTACACATGAAAGAGAAGAGCTAAAATAATGTTCTAATGGTGCAATGTTATAACAAAGCGATGCCTAATGTTTGACAAAATTAGTAAGCTTTCCTAAGCTTTCCTACGTGCTCCTTTGGTTTTTATTTCAGACTTGTAATGTTCTGTTTTCTTCCAGACAAGCCCCGTATGCTGGAATGATCTCAAGAAAATAAAGATATTTTAATTAAGGCCTGTGCAGGGGGTCTGAAGATTCATATGGTTTAAGTCCTTTATCCATCCCCTTTGTTCTGCCTCCAGGATGCAGCTCAGTTCCTGGACTTTGGTGTTTGTAGAGAAGCTTTTGTGTTAGCCTCTCCTGTTTCCATGGAAATCATCTAAAGCATTTTTGACAGTCTTCGTCTGGTCTTAAACCTTCTACTCTGTTTTCATGTCATAAACAGAATACTACTTTCTTTCAAAATGCTGACACTCTGCTACTAAAGCTCGTTTCTTTTCTCTCTGTATATTGACAGCCAGTGTGCTCTCTACATTTAGTTTCCCTACATCAGTATGAACGATCTTGTCCTAAACTAGCTTGTTGGTTGAATCCTAAGATTAAATAGCATTTGTTTTTACTGTAAGAATCAACATTTCTTATGTTTAATATGAAAAAGGAAAGATATAGCAAAGCTATTATTGTAGCTTGGGTTAAAATTTTGATGCTAATCAATGTAAATGAAATAAAAAAGAAGTGTGATGTATGGCTGCATACAAAAAAAGTAGTCCTTGTGTGAGGAATAATAGGTAAGGAAATAAACAGCAAATTTTGCCCCTAACAATACAGACTTACTTTGATTTGCACACACAAAGTAAGACTTGGTTGTATGCTTGGGTGTTGATGGCATCTGGAAAGGGATGAGCACTGTGCATTCATGAACAAAGTACTAGGAGGCTTTGGGTTCCTAGGGTAAGATTCCAGAAGCAGATAAGCAGGAATGAAAGCTTGTGTCACCACATGGAATCAAACACTAGTGTGTCAAATAGAGTATAAAATAGTTTGCTGTACTCCTCAAATGAAGCAAAAGCAAAAGTTCCTCACTATTTTAGCAGAAGATAACCAATACTGCTTTACTTATTACTCCCATGCTACTTGGTCCAGATAAACATGTTGTTTTGCTTTCGCCTCATTTATGAGCTTTAAAATTTTAGTAACAAGTAGGGAAATGGTCATATAAAGGAGGCAACTGTTCTATACAACATACTTGGTGAGTCTCTAAATGGAAATGCTTTGTCTTGATTCTGCAATTTACATGTTTCTGAACTGATTGTAAAGATTACAGAATTTACATTAGAAATAATATAAACTAATTATAGAACTAGAAAATGTGGCCTATATGGAAGATTAAAAGAAGAAATGTTTTCCAAACACATAAAACATAGCTGATGAAGGAAAGGGTGGGACAGAAGTGGCTTAAATTGTGATGTAAGATACCTGATTGAAAAAAAAAGTAAATAATTCCCACAAATAAAACCACTAAGATATTGAAGAGAATTTTTCTGGTGAGACTGTGGAGTCACCATTTATGGAGTCTCAATCATTGAAGACTTTTAATAAGAGTTCGGACAATTATTAAGCAGAAATTACAAAGGCATAATTAATCTTGCCTTTAGGGAAGAGAATGCATCTTTTTCAGTTTGTTCTTTAATGTTACGTTCATGACAGATGTCTACAAAGCCATTGATTTCTCTTTCAAATTTCTCTTTTACAATGTATCTATTTTGAGCAGAAAGTACTTTTGAATCCAAATTTGCTTTCCTTTGACTGTAAATCTCCTTGTTTTCAAGTCAAGGATTAATCTTTAATTACAGGTACTACATTCCATAAAATAATATCTCTCTTATCTATAGTGGGTCATTTCAATCTGTAAAAATACACAATTCAGTCTTTCAGTGCCCAGTGTGCAGATTTTTTATGAGTTAACCTCAGGCAACAGCTAAGTACCACACACTTGCTCCATTACTCTCTCCCCCATCCTCAGTCTTGCCTGGGAAAAGCAAAACCTGTGGATTGAGAAAAGTTTAATAGTTGAAATAAAGATAATAAAGATAATAAAGGTACTAATAGAGATAATAAAGATAATGTTAATAATGATTATCATTATGACAATAATAATAAGAAGGAGAATGATGGAAAGGAGAGGGAAACAGCTCTCTCCAGTTTATTTGTTGAGCTTGGTACTCTGTTCTGTAGGGTATCCTTTTGGCCAGTTTGGAACAGCTCTCCTGGCCGTGTTCCTGGCCAGTTTCTTGTGCACCTTCTTTCTGGCAGAGCACAGAAAACTGAAATATCCTTGATTTAGGGTTATCATAATTTAGCAACCCTAAAACATCAGTATGTTATCAATGTTATTCTCATGCTAAATCCAAAACATGACACTTTACTGAGGCTGGTGGCGAGGGCCGGACAGCTGGCTTGTTCTGAAAGTTTCCTTTTTGTTAAGTCAACTTCAGCTGAGGACTTCTTTTCCCCTCGCCGCGAGCCAGGCTTCCCTGGGATGGTGGCCACTGTCCCAAAAGCCGGAGAGCCGCTGAGAGAGAGAGTGTTCCCTTGCCCGGAGCCCAAATCAGACACAAGACACCAGGGTCTGCTCTGCTTGGGTTCAGGGACAAAAAGACCCCGGACGGCCCAGCTTTCAGACTTTTATTCTGAGGGTTACAACTTATCTCATAACAGTACAGGGGAGGAAACGGGGAAGGGTCAGAAGGTCAGGGACCAGTCGGGAAGGAGTAAGGGAGGAAAGAGTAAGACACAAGATACCATTGTTAACTGAAGGGCAGGAGGGGGGAGTTCGACTCCCTTTCCAAGGCCAAACCTAGCTGTACCTTCAGAGGGGCTTCACTTTCTAGGCCCCCAGAAATTCTTCAGGGGATATGTCATTCTCTGGGCTTGAACCACTGCTACACTGTACCAGCTGGCAGGAAGAAAATTAACTTTATACAAGCTGAAACCAGGACAGGGTTAAACTTTTTTAAAGTTCTTACTGTGTGAGTAAGAAACCCACACAGAACAATTTTGTGCTCCACTCCCAATAAACACATGTATTTTCTGAGGCTGAAGAATTCGTTCCTGTCCCCAGTGAAGCTGTGTTAGTGTAAGACATAAAAATGGTGCCAAGTATCTTCCTGTGTCTCCTTTGCAGGTGTTCCCGTGTATTTTCTGCAGTACTTTCCCAAGGTTACAGCTATTTCAGTCATCCTTCTTTTGTCATACTGTGGATCTGTCATCATTCATTACTAAATTATCTTGCAGCTCACGCTGTCTCCTCATCTAACTGAAATATTTGTACCACCTGTGGATTGTGACCAGTCCATCAGAAAACCTGATGCAGTTGAAATACTATCAGCTGTCTGGATTGTTCAGAAAGTTTTAGGCATCTATGGTTGAGCACCTCTTCCTAATATTCATCTGATATTTTCACCCAGACAACTGTGCAGTGACACTCAAGAGGAGGGGAAATATTAAGTGTACAGGTCAAAGCATCCTGGAAAGAACACAGAAATTTCCCAGATATTCATAGTACCTCCAACTCAGCCAGGACCCTGTGACTGTACTGCTTCTGGACACTTTAATTTCATAAATTCTCAGATGAATACAGATTTTCAAGACTCTTCAAATAGCAAATGGTTCATAGGCATGAGAGAGAACTACACTGGTTTGCAGTAGGAGGAAAGGCTTTGCAGTGGTATCTGGAGTCCTCTTGCAATTACTAGGATGCAATATACTTTTATCTCTGTTTTTATTAAACTGTTCAACTACAGCATCATATGTGTTCCTCAGATACTACAAAACGTCATTGTCCTGGGTTGGCCATATGACCTGTTTGTATCCCCAGTCGTCCTCTTGCTTATGCTGGACATTAAGTTCTGCAGTTTTAAGTTGGACCCAAAAACACAGAGAAAGTAAAGGTGGAGGAAAAAAAAAAAACACTCGCCATCTGTCTGCAGGATACTTTTACTCCTACGAACCAAGGCCGAGAGAGAGCGGAGAGGCTACATTCCAGCGGACAGTGTTATCTCTTTTCTTTTTCTTTTTTTTCTGCATTTTACTCTCTCTGGTGTGGGTACTGGAAGAGCTCACAGCGGAGGGTTTCCTCAGATTTTTTCCCGGCTTTTTGCAGGGAGAGACTTTATTTCTTTTGCTGGATATTTTTTTCCTTTTTTCCTCTTCCTGGGACTGGTTGGCATCGCGTGGGCTCAGGACACCAGGGAACCCCCGCGCGCACCCCCCCCCCCCACCTCACCGACTTCTACAGCCGGGCCCAGCAATCAGCCCCCCCACTGGAGAACTGAACCGGACTCAGATGGACTCTGAATCTACCATCTCTTCAGAGGAAGGAGAGGTTTCATTGTTTTCATATTATCCAAATTTTTCCTATACTTGTGAATATTTTATTTGTTAAATAAATAGTTTTTTCCACGTTTTCTCTAAGGAAATTCTTCCCGGACCTGTAGGGGGAGGGGTGATTGGAATCGACTCTTCCTAGAGGAGACCTCCCAGAGGTTTCCTCCTAAATATTTGCCCTAAACCAGGACAGTCATGTTCGTGTTGCTGGAAGAAGAACATAGGACCCTGAATGCTTGTTAGCAGTTGGAACACCATCCATCTGCTCCAGGAGAGCATTTTTCAGTTCACGTTTTTTCCTGAATGAAATTCTGTTCAAGCACTTTAAGATTTCTCCACAATGTGAATTGGAGCATGGTAAATGTTGCCCAGAGAGATTGTGGATGGAAGTGTTCAAGGCCAGGCTTGATGGGGCCTTGAGCAACCTGATCTAATGAGTGACATTCCTGTCCAGGACAGGGGATTGGAAATAGATGATCTTTAAGGTCCCTTCTAGCCCAACCCATTCTGTGATCCTGTGAAAGGGAGTTGATTGGAGATTTTCAAAAGCACATTTCATCTCCAAACTAAATACTAACGTGCACTCACATTTCGAATTTCATCTCCTATTCTCAATCTTAATTAAATCTGCATTTCCAGTACATAGATCTGAAATGTTTAATATGAACAAAATAAAATGTTTTAAAAATTAATGTGTTCTAAACAATCTTATTTGTTGCAGAGGATCTTTAGACTTTGAGCAACTTATAAAATAATTTTCTTTTCATAGAAAGAAATTCCTTGGTCTGCTGAAAAACTCAATTCATTTTTTAATGAGTTGATTTTAAAAAGATACCTTTTGCTTTAGATTATTTATTAATTGATTGACTTTCAGAAAGCGTAAATACAAAATCTTCAAATTTCACATCACCTAATTCTATCTGAAAGGGGTGTCTTCTTCCATTTCTGAAATGCATCTCTGCCTTTAGTGTACTGTACTATTTAAGGAGAGGAAAATTTGGAGATATAAGTGCATATTATAGCAACTTTAAAAGAAACTTAGGTATGTGGTATATAAATAAACACCTGGCAGTCAGCCAAGACACCGGGGCAAATATTCTGACACTTAGGAAAAGCACTACGGAAGTAAAATTATTAATTATTTTGATTAGCTGATGTATGAAAGACACTTTCAAGAAGTAAAGCACATAGTTTTACTGTTATTTATTTTATATCTTAATCAAAATGAAGGCATGTGACCAAAGATTGGACTTGTGAAAATACACAACAGAGTTAAGGTTTTTTGGGTAACTTATAGCAAAAATGGCAAAGATAGGAAATGTATGACAACAGGGGGATGTAGGAAGACATAAAAACTGAGAATGCGAAAGAATAGTCAGCAATGGTCATCAGTAAAATGTGTTTTCTGCCTTCTGCTGCACAGGCTGAAGGCTGCTCAGTTGCCTCTTTCTGATGTTAAGCAAGATTGAATCTTTAACTGTCCCTACAAACCCACATGTTCATGAAAGGCAGATCAGAATTCAGCCGCTGCTCTTGCTGTGATGCTCCACACAGTGAATCTCTGAAGCACAGGATTGCAAAGTATCTGTCAAGGGACCCCAGCCTTGTTAAAAATTAGGAATAAACAAATTTTATTTTTATCTTTCTGTTTTGAGTCCGTCACTTCTGTACAAAATTCAGCACTTCAGTGTTTGCCCCATTTGGACTTTTTAGTTTGCCACTTCAGTGGGAGATTAGCTTGTGATATGCTGTTAGCTGCTTGAGCTTTGGGTGTCAAGTGAGAACAGGGAAATCCCAAATTTACCAAAACTAATTTAAAAAAAATTACGTACGTCTTAAAGTGTTTGAATTTTTTTATTATTATTTTTTTCTGAGTCTTACATTAGCTTATTTCATTTCATCCACTTTATAACTTGATTATTAAAACAGTGCAACCAGTACAGACATAAAACATTTATCACCATAAAACCAAAGGTCAGGACAAGCATTACATAAAAGTTAGTCATTAAGAGTTAAGCCCTGTTAAAGTCTGTGTTTTTTCACATGCAGAGATACCAGAAATATTAGTTAGAACTCCTGTAAATCTTAAGCAGTATTAGCTGCCCAAAAAGGAGATTTGTCTAGGTTCATAAGTCAATGGAAGAAAAATAAGAATCTTTAGATAGGGATTTTTGATTCCTAAAATCTACAAGGTAAAATACTGGAAGACATTACTCTATGTCCTATGCCACCTATTGGAAAAAACATAATAGTAATAAAAAAGAAAATTCTAATATTATTCTGTATATTTATCTGGATTATAAGAATATATGTGGAGCAAAGCTTCAATTTTAACAGATTCAGTGAAGTGTTGTCCCTGAAAAAGGAATCAAGAAAACCGTAAGTCTCTTCTATTAAATTCTGATCTAAAATGGTGATTTTTCAGGGCTTTCAAAGGCTTATCTACTGATATAGTATCTCAATCTAGGTTAAATTTTAAAAGACAAGACAGACATATAATCTTTTAAATGGAGTTTTTTTAAAGTGCACCCTAAATGAGAAACCTGGATGGTTCACTGCATCTTTAACAAGTTCATAGAAGCTTTAATGTGCTGATCACAGACAAGGGTAAACTAGTTGAGGGGGAGATCAGGTCATCCTATTTCCCTAAGAACATTTTTCCTGAAAAAGATATCTCTACGTGGTATTTTTTCAAATATTTTAGGGACAGCTTAATGATCTCAACATGTTCAAAGTAAAGGCTTTTTACAGATCAGGATAACTTCTGGTTTTAATATTTTTTTCCTCTGGGGTTTTATTTTCCTTTAGTGCTGGCAACCTTCCCTTTCTCAGTGGATAAGTACTTCCTCTAATTTTCTACTTCTTACACTGGGAAAACTTAGATCTCTGTAGCTAAACTCGTTTGTTAAAGATCTTCAGTGAATTCAAAAGCAATTAGTTAATGAGAACTCACAATTAATGATGTTTCAGGCAGAATATCTGTTTTCTAATTTCAGTATGTTCTTTCCCCACCAGTTTTAGCTATTTCAAATATTTTTTAAAACTGCTTTCTCTAGTCCAGTATTTTTGACTTCAGAACACGTAATGACCCTTCTCTCTTCTCTTTTAATCTTAATTAACTCCCTGCTGTTACTAATTGTGCTTTCGCCCTAAGATCCCTATGAACTGATGGGATTATATAGATGAGAAAGAAGATATGGTGTCTAGAAAACAGAGATGTAAAATACTAGTCAGTAGAGTATTAATGGTATTTAGAGGGTTTTTTTTCAAAAAATTACCTTTACACTAGGTTTTTAAATGTAGTTTCAGTAAACAACACATTGCAGTGCCCCCAAAACCCCAAGGTCAAGAACTGCAAGATAATTGCTAACAAATCAGTCCAGAAATGATACAAAAAGATAAGTCACTTTTGTCATTTCAATAAAGTGTAGCATGAGGATAATTTAGGATTAAATGGGCTAATAGAAGTAAAAAAATCTATGTTTTCAGGGTTTGTTTTTGTAATATTTTAGAGAGTGTGTATGTATGTGTGTGTGTGTGTGTGTATAAAAAGCAGCTTCTGTACAGCTTTCATTCACTATATTCTCACAAAGAGTATCAGGCAACAAGCTTTTTCTGCTTCTAGAATAAGGACACCTGCAAATGTAAAAAGGTCTTCTAGGGATGAAAAGTTACTAGCTATTTCCTTGTCTGATCAAGGGATGTTTTTATGATAATTAATATAAAATATTTATTGAACATAGAAGCCAAATACCTTACATTGAGTGTAAAAAGTTGCCCTCACCAAATGGGCCTCTTTTTTTTTTTTTTTTATTTCTCTGCAGTGTTGTGTAAGTGTCCTTTTTTGTGTCTGCTCTAGTTTGTAAATTATACATTATAGTCCTGAAAGTCCATAGTAAATGAGATAGATCTCAAAATTTGCCAATGTAATGATGCTTCAAGTGACTCAATTCAAAGCTTTTGAATTGCGGCCAAGAGGTTACTTTCCCATTATCATCTCCATTTCCATTTACTGTAGATTGTCCAAAAATGTTGGGTTTCTTGATACATTTCTTTATACTGAGGTGTTACTAAAGAGCTAAGAAGGAATTGCTCCACTCTCACTGTCTTGTCTCTTCATTATGGCATTTACAGGTTATGTCCACGCTGAATTTTTAGCGTTTAACATTTATAAGGTGTGCAACAATAAAATATTTAGAATGCAAGAAACTTCTTTAGAGTAGCATCTGAAAATTAGTAGAGGGATATACCCTTATCCCCAAAAGAAATTTAGCACTTCAAAATACTTACATTTTTTAGGAGTCTTTCTGAACTCCTTGTACTTATGGAGATTACAAAATTGCTTTAGTGGTTCTCTAGTGTTCTTTAGTGGTTATCCAGTGTCAGCTAGATACTCTCTCTGGTTGTTACTTCTAGAGCTTCTCAGGCTATGGTCTCTGAGACATTGACTGCTGATCTGCAAAAAAGAGGAATATTTTTATGTGTGCAGGACAGAAAAAAAAAGCAAATGAGGAGAAAATGAAAAATAGCAGTAATAAAAGGAAGCCAAAGTTCAAGTAGGCGGTTCTGTTTTAAATTAAAGCCAATATAGGAGAACTGCATAGTTGAAAAGATAAAGTAAATACTTAATTTAAAATGCTGAGAATCCCTGAAGCAGACCATCCATTACAATGTCTCTTCATTCTGATTACTTTTCTAATCAGTATGCATCTCAGATGTAGATTTAGTATTGATCAGATGAAATGGGCAGTGCAGTACTAAAAAAAACTAAACAACATAAACCCAAGAACAACATTTTAAAAAATAAAAAAGAAACAGCTAGCTTACAAGCAGCTACTGCATTCCAGCTCAGATCAGTTTCTCAGCTGCAACACAGAAAATCCAATTCAATGTTGTTTAAGTATGTATTTTGTACCTGATTTGTTCAATATATGCGTTTTTCTCATTAAGGGATTTACTCTGTACGTCACATTTAAAAAACTTTGGATGGGTTTCCTTAATGCCCCTGTCCTTTGTTCATTCCACTAGAACTGGGAAAAAGCAGAAATTCAGCATTTTTGTTTACATGTTTGAGCAAGATATGATTTGATGTTTTCATACACACAAGGAATATTACAGAGGAATAATTATTTTACATATTAAATAGTTTTACATCGTTACTGTGTCAAATTAGGAAAGATTTGTGTGAAAAATCTGTTTCTAAAACATCTTTAAAGTCATCAGAATAGATCTCTCTTCATTCTATCTTTAATACCCGAACCATTAAATAGAACAGGGACTAACAAAGAATGAGTTGAAATAAAAATGCAATCTAAGCAAAGAGAATATCTAGAAGAGTAAACTTCCATATATTCTTCTTACTCTTTTCTATCCAACACCATATTCTCGGTCTTTAGAACACAAGCAGATTTTTACAATGCCAAATAAAAACCCATCTAAAAATCAGATTCACACCTAACCATTCCATTATCTGAATTTTCCTTCAGTTGTTCCCTATCCATATTTAAAAGTACCTAGGAAGTAATTTTTAAGAAAATAAAGTCACAAGCTCCTCCTCACATAACAAAAGAAAAGTAGTTCCCAGGTTCTTGTCTGCCAATTCTTTATATCCCCTTCAGTAATACTTGCTTGGTCTGGATTAAATAACAACAATTAATTATGAAAATTATTTTAATGACATGAAAACCCATTTTCAGATTGATAATTCTTATTTTCCATTTGTTGTAAATATAAATATAACCAAGTAAATCTATTACAGAGATTTAACTAAACTGGAAATATATCAAGTTTTCACTCAGCTTATTAATGGATATCAGTGCTTTCCAAGAGTTTAACCTTTTTTTTTTTTTGCTATTTCAGATTAAGTTCAGATAGAATATATATGCATGAAAACTTTTCGCCCTCAAAGTGACATATGCAGGAGCTATTTAAATAGAATTGTTATATTTCACTAATAAAGACACTTTTCATTTCTTATCAAACATACAAACCATTAGAAATAAGAAATCTCTCTTGAAAATTTCAGGAGGAAAGAGATATTCTAAAATCACAATTTTACTTCTGAGGTAAGATAAGGACAAGTAGTGCATCTGTAATGAAAGAGTCTTTCCTCAGTAGTATGTGAATCTCAGTAGGAAGAATGGAAAAGAGTCCAAGATGGAAACAATTGTTCCCAAAATATGCTTCAAACATAGCTTTATTGCACCAAGTGAGATCCCATAAAGATGCTTTTTAGAAGTCTAGGTGTTCTGCAACAGCTCTGAGAACAATAGACAAAATGCCCCAAGCTTCACCTTTAACAAGTAGCATTGCAGGGGTTTAGAATTTTGGGTTTTTTAACAAAAAGGTAGTTTTTTACAAGGAAGTTGCTGTGCCTAATATTAGTGAGTAGATCAAACTGAAGGTCTTTTGTGGTAAAGGAAATTTGTAGAAATTGGTACATGCTCGAAGACTGCTGAACTCTTCTTTCCTACTCAAAGGGATAAGATAAAAAATCTTTGCAATAATGCAATCGTTGCAACTGATTACAGTAATATCAATTGAGTGCAGTTATATTGAAAGAAACTTCAGGGTTTCAATATTGAATAACATTGGGTAAACAGTCTTTTCTATTTCTCAGTGTAAAAGTAGAATGTTGAATATTAGTGTGTAATCTAATTTATTTGGTGATTTAAAGTGAAAATTTGAGAAGAAGGCAAACGTTAATAATTTTCATCACCGATAGGGACAGAAAATATTTTTCACTGAGACACATATTTCTCCTGGTGTGCTTTCTCCTAACAACTCACCTGCAATGTGCTACATGAATATCAGTGTGCATAAAAGGGCTCATCATAGATTAAAGGTAGAATTTAATTGAACATGTATATATGCATAAATGTATATACAGCTTCCTATAGTTTACTGAAAGGTTACCAAACTTGAAGAGATTTACACAATCACAGCAGAAGTCTTTACTTAATTCTTAGGTGTACATGGATAACAACTAGGGTTTTCAGCATAAGCAGGGATAAGTGAGTATGTAGAAAAATGTGCTATTTGTGTGATTAATTTTTAGTCAAACCTGCAACTTACCATGGTTGGTTATCAATGTTTTCCTCTAGGTAATAAACAGGTAAAGAACTTTCTTGAAATAATATCTGGGAAAAATATATTGCTTGAAATTAAGAGCTTTCTGGGCACTGTGCATGTTACTATCTTCCTTATCTGGCAGTAAGAGCAGTCCTGATATTTCTGTTAGGTGAGTTGCAAGATGTTTCAAATGAGTCTCTTTATCTTAAGAAAAAGACTCTTCATTTGGAGAGAAATTCCTGATGAAAAGAGGTTACTGTCCATCCTGTAACACACTAGCTTCTAGGGGAGATTTTCCCATGCAAAATTTAATTATGAAAGCAGGGCTGTGTTCCCATACATCTGTTGTTTATACAAATACTGATATTTAATAGAAAAAAATGAACACTGCTGTACCATCTTTAACAAAGCATATTTAACAGAATAAGAAATAGAAGTACAGACCTTACTTCCTTTTTTAGTTCTGGTCCTTTCCTTTGGCCACAGCTTTTTAGCATCAAAGACAAAATAACTGTTTAGTAGTTCTACCATCTCTTTGTTTTACTAAAGACTGGGAGAAACCTCTTTGAGACTGAGGGCTTGGCCTCATCATTGCCACAGTAGGAAAATACACCAGTACCATGAAGATCTGTGCACTCAGTATTAAGGAACACAAAAATGAGATATCAGCTCTTCTGTCTTGAAAATAATCCTGCTACAAATAGAACCATATTAGCAGTAGGTTTTAATTTTTAATTCAGACATTGTTTTAAATAAAATACTTATCTGAAATGTATTGTTCCTTCTCAGTTTAATGCAGCTGTTACTTTAGTTTGCAAAATGTGTTAGAACTCACAGGAAAAGCAAAATCCAAAGATATTGTAAAATCTTCCTTAGGTGTAAGAGACAGCCAGGAAACATCAACAAGAGCAAAGTGTTTACCCAAAGTGCATTTCATTAGGGATTTTATCCCATGAATTTTGATTCACAAGAGTGATAGAGGCAACAGGTAATCTGTGATTTGAAGGAGTACATTCATCAGTGTAAAACCTTGTCTTTTTTTCTCTAACATGGCAGCCAAGTGTATTACTTGTTGAATTTGATGCTGTGGTAGGTGATCTGCTACTACACACTTATCTTGTTGCCATCTGACTCTAACATTGCCCTGCCTGGAGTGGCAACATGTCTCGAAAAAATTCCTGTGCAACTCCAAAAGGATTCTTGCAGCCACCAAGCTTAGTTATGTTCTACTGATTTGTTTAAAGAAAGTGATAGCTGGAGCACTGAATTCTCATCTCATGATGGGATTTTAATGCCTAAATATCTGGTTGACCGTAGTCAAAGCACAAAAAAAGGAGAACGTGAAGAACATTTAAATATTTGTATTATGCTGCCTCATTCTTATGCATTGTGTGATACTGGACCCAGCATGCACCCTACCCACGCCTTATTTTATCACATGTAAATGAAACCCGTCTCTTTTCACTATGACTTTGAAAATAGCCTTCTAAAACAGAACAAGTACATTGAGGGTCATTTCGTAATCAATTTGGTAGATTATGTGATGTGGCTCAGTGTACCCATTAAAAGTGAGATTCAAACTAATTATAATACAAATAGGTGTCTGCTCTTTCATGTTACACTTTTGTACAGCTCATTTGGATATTTTTCTCTTTTGTTTTGTTTTCTGAAAAAATGTTTTAAAAACTGGGCTGAAAAGTAGACTAACTATATACATTGGGATCCTTTTAAAGGCATACCATAGATTCAAACTATGACAAAGTTATTGCTCATATATGGCATTTATAGTGATTAAAGTGAACATTTCATGTTTGATGAAGGTGCTTTGTATAAGTTTAAAAATCTCCAAGAAATCTTTATGGCATGGAAGAATTTAGATTTTTGGTTTATCCTATTGAACAACTTGATAGACTCCCATCAGCCTTTATTCTTCTATTACCTCTTCTATGACCTTTAACTACTTATTTGACAAGTACTACTCTTTAACTACTATTATACTACTTATGTCCTCAGTAATTCCACTATTCCTTTTATCAAAGCCCAAATCCAATAGGAAAGAGAAAATACTTTTAACCTTTTTTTTTTTCTGATCCTATAAAATTGTGGGATGAAGAATTTTTCCTATGAAGACAGGCCAAGAAAGTCAAAGTTATTCACCATGGAGAAGAGAAGACTGGGAAATCTCACTGCAGCATTTCAGTCCTTAAAGGGCAATTATAAAACAGAGAAGAGTGACTCTTAACATGGGCAGATAGGGATAGGACAAGAGGAAGGGTTCTAAAATAAAAGAGGAGAGTTTTGGATTAGATATTTGGAAGAAATTCTTTGCTCAGGAGGTGATGAGGCACTGGAGCAGTTGCCCAGAGAAGTGAATGCCCCATCCTTGGGAGTGTTCAAGGCCAGGTTGGATGGGGCCCTGAGACCTATCTGGAGTATGACATCCCTGCATGTGGAACTCACTGGCCTTTAAGGGGCTTTCTAAGCCATACTATTCTATGATTCTACATATATATATATATATATATATATATATATATATATATATATATATA
>JAHLSL010000007.1:39568023-39601942 GCA_025920805.1 Petroica traversi
TATATATATATATATATATATATATATATATATATATATATATATATCAGAAAGGACCTGATTTGCGAGAAGAAGCTTCAAGGAACTTAGTGATAAAAAGCAATGGGTAAAATTCTTTACTTTCTTTGAAATGTAGATTTCTGACAATTTCTTTTAGAGTAATATTTTCTCCTTTATATCTACATACGTTTTAAACATTATCAACAATCCACGAGAAGGATTTACAGAATAGCTATGCAGGGCACATTTTGCTTTATTTTAAAATCCCCTGCTATTTGAAAATATTACTTACAAATGGTGGTTTCTTATATTAAAGGGAACAAAGACGGCTGTCTGGTTTTATTCCTTAAATTGCTAAATTACCCTGTGCAACAGTTTTATTTTTCAAATTATCTTGTGACTTCTGCAGTATCTATTTTTGTAGGTGGTATGGCCATATTTGAATATAATATTCTATTAGTTTTGATCTTCCATTCCTGAGAAATACATTAGCTCATAACCTTTCAGTTTTCAAACAAAATTTGAGACTCTTTTATCAAAATTCTGTTTAAAAATAACATTTTTTCTTGCTTAAATAGTTCATTTGCTGTAAGTAAGGATTTTAATATCAGCAGTTTTGACTCTAAGATCTTCTGCTTGCTTCACCTTGTGTTTTTAAAGACCATTTCCCAAGTTCTTTTCTACAAATTTTTTGGGTATGGACTAATAAACAAACAAGCCTTTCCCATTTTTATTTTCTGTGACAGTCTGATCGTTATTCAGATTCAGTTTGAACAGACTTAAACTTTTATTTTTAACAGTTATCGAATCCGAAGTATATGCCAGAAATGCTCATGATTTGCTTGGAATCACGCTCCACAGAAGAGCTGGGAGCAGTAAACAGGCTTTCTCATTTCTAGGGTTTAGCTTAAGCCATCACTGGCCGACTGCAATAGAGGGTAGAAAATATAACCTATTACTGCCTTAGTGAGCTTTTCTGAGAATTTCATTTAAACCGCAGTAATGTCAAGCACAATGACCAAATCCATTTCTTTAAATGTTTCTTATTTTCACCTACTTGCTGGCTAAGTCTGGTGATGAGACATTGCTACAAGGACAGAAAATAGCAACATGTGAATCTGTTTTTGAAGTGCAGCCCTAACAAGACTGGCAAGTAGAATAAACCAAAACTCTGCATCATGCAATCTCTCAACTAGTAATTTTGTGTCCATTCTCTGATGCCTCTATCACCCTGCTATCTCACCTCTGTATTTGAACTGGCAAATAAATGGCATCTCATTTCCCATCACACACCCAAATGTCCTAAAGGAAAATTATTGATCACTATATCATTTCTGTTGTCATTTTGTAAACTGTGGTAGGAATAAATGCTGTAGAGGAATTTAGGTCTTTCTAGGAAGCATTTCTTAAGGGCTCTAACCTTCAATTTTAACTCAGACTCAAAACATGCTCACATAGAATACAAGCCATTACAGAATCACAGAATTACCAGGTTGGAAGAGACCTTCAAGATCATCGAGTCCAACCTCTGTCTCAGCATTTCAGTAAATTGAGGAGTGAGTATCTGTTTGGTTAACAGATTTTTGACACTCATTTTATTTCTTTAAGTTTCATCATTTCTGAATTGAAGCTGTTGTTAATAAAATTATTTTTAAACAAGAAGTAAAATAGCATTAACTTCATGTGAACTAATCTCTTTCACTTCTCAGAAGATGCTGTTCAGCACAACACAAAGTAACAGTGCTTTGTGTTACTCGCAGTAGTCACAGAAAAGTGGGTTTGAAGCTTTATTTTCTGTCAATTATATGATGTATTTGATTATAGAACAGTTACATGAAACTACAGACAAGTATTCATTGACCTTTAAAACCAGATGAAAGTGTATTAAAAGTCACATTGTTTCTGGTCTTTTGTATCACTCTATCAGAGCTGAGCAAAAATCTTCTTAAAACAGATGGGCAGAGAGTACTCTGACCACATTGTCAATTCCAGGGTGGTGGTGAAGACCCATTTTTGAAGTGCTGAAGTTAGGGGGTATTCTTCAGGCTGAAAAAGAGACTCAATCCAAAAATTTCCCATTTCCTGAGCACCTAGTATAGTTGTTTATGGTTTCTGCTGTGCCCACCATGTAAAACTGGAGTGTTTCCTGCTGATTAGTTCTGAAAAAGTGTACTGGCTATGTTCAAACCATACATCTTTCACACAGGTTCTTTGAGCTCAGGTATTGGGCAGGTCCTGGTTTTTTGGATGGAATTTAAATTCAGCTGAATTAGGCTGAATTAGGTGCGAAGTCATCCAGCTCGATTAACTGAAAGCGCTTCTGAAAACACAGAAAAGAAGTCTACATTTGCTTGTATATTGCTGCAAAAAACTGGAAATTTCCTTAATCTCTCCAGACAATAAAAAGACAGAAATGTAATTTATTCAAATCTAGTATTTAAGCCTATAAATTTCACTGAAGGTGTTCTTAAATGTTATTTCAAATTCTTTTCTATTTTACCCTTTCTCTCTACCACAATGAAAACTAAGGAGCACAAATTGATAATGGCTTTTTAAGTCTGCAAAATCCCTGCAGAAATTAGGCCAATGTCAGAGCACTTTCTAGTAGATAGAGCTGTACATCATTACTCTAACTGAGATTTTGGTAGGAGTCTCTGTAGAAAACCAAGCCAGTTCTTACAAAGAACAATTTTCCCTACATAGCCTTACAGTGGCAGATTGACACACAAAAAGGCTTTCCAGATCTCTTTGATATGAAGCATAAGAAAACAGTTAGTTCTCTACCTATTTGTATTTTATTTATAAAAATCTGCAGCCCAAATTATGCCACATTCCTAATTTCAGTCACACATCTTGTATATAAAAAAATAAACTGTCAAACAAAGAAAGAATAACTTGGTAGCTACACACTAAGAAGATATCATTTATGAATGGCTTTATAATCACAACAGATATGAGCAGCTCCATGAGCAGCTGGTACTTTCTGAGCACCTGAGATTAAAATAATGTATATGTAAATAAAATATTGTAAATAATTTTTCATATATATATATATATATGCACAATATATAAAAAGAGGAATGCATAAATAGACTTACACATATTTAAAGTGCAAAGAAAAATCAATTGATACAGTATGTAGTAAGCTTTACTTGTTTAAAATCATTCACTTTTCTTCTTCAACCTTTCAGTATCTGTATTCCTGTCTCATATTGCTAACACAGAAGAAAGAACTAATACACATTTAAATAGTTACTAGGGAAAAAATACGGCCTCTGTCTGTAATTTTTAATAATCACAGCAACAAAATGTTGATGTAATTTATAGCAGTCCAGCACGTTTGTTCAGATATGTTGCATGTTCCTAAATTAAATTAATTTGCCTGAGTAAATAATATATGTACAAGTCTTTCTCTGTGTGTGTGTTAAGCTGCTTTTAATCTTCCACAGAAAAACTAATACCCATTAGTAACTCTGCCTTTTACAAGCCATAAATTACTTATTTATAAATGATCACCAAATATCACCTCTTCTCAGTAAAAAATAATAGCCTGGAAAGACATAGAAATGGTGAAGACTCATCTGTTTCTTTTTTGCTTCCATTTAGTGTTAGAAAGTCTGAGAGCTGCTTTTTGAAAATGTTTTGAACCAGTAGTAGAACTCCAAATCTTGTACCACTTCTTTCTCCTATTCTAGAATTTTTGAGCAACTCAATTAAATGTGGCCTTCCAAACTGTCCCATAGTCCTGGAGACAGGGGCTATAGATCCAGGATATTTCATATATCACTGCTAGTGAAGATCTTTCTGGAGAAAAAGCATTACTAGAGGGAAAAAACTCAAAATTCTGATTCCAAAAAATACACTGATTCTGAGTCATTCTTGACATTTTCAAGCCTTTTTTGTAACTATTTTTGCTACCTAATAGATTTTTTAAAGATTTTCATTAAAATCTCACTTTCTGGCCAAAAATATTACTTAGTTCTGACTGGCTGTGCTGTTTCATTCTTAAGAAGCATTTTCTTCTCTAAGACAGCCTGTCTACATGAGCAGTAGAAAGGATCTGTCTTCAGTGGCTACTGTCAGAACATCTTCATTTGTGTGAAAACTTAGGCAAATGAAGTAACTGTTTTCAGACAGAAGTTAAGTAATAATGATTCAGTGCTGGTAAGAATTCAAATAGAATTACTATAGTGCTTGCATCTGTGATAATGGTTTAAAAAAGAAAGTTAAAAGCAGAAATATGTTAACGCAATAAAACCAGACAAGTCTGATTTTCTGTGTTTGCTATTCTCTGTGGCTACTTTCTAAGCATAACACATTCTACAGCTCTTCCATGCACACTAAAATGAACTTCATCTCTTCTAGGTGGCATAGTAGGAAAACTATGGCTTAAAAACAACAACAACATTATAACTTAACATTCTGGCTTACTAATAATTTTCTTATCTAGAAATACTGTTTGTGGTCCATCAAGATTATGCCAGGGGCAAATATATCATATGACATTGTGTCAACACTACAGTAAGTTAACTATGCAGCCAGGTACCAGCATGATTATGCAAATAGATGCACTATTGCCTTATCAGTCAAAACCACTGGCAGAATGCCTGGGAGACAGATTTCAGTAAAGGAGGTACATTCTATTCAGCGAGGCTGACATTAATAATTTATGATTAATCAGTTTACAGAAACATATTAACAGCAGAAGGCTGTGGACACCAAGATGGATTTCTCTCCTCCACTTTCCCTATTTTGTCCCCCTCCTACCTGACTTAATTTTTTTTTATGATTAGAAGCCATGTAGAGGACTCAGTTCTTCACAAGAAAATGGATTAGCTTATAAAAGAACCATACAGAAATGCTGAGATGGGGATGAAGTGATGAGAAATTGTCTGATTTCCTGTAAGATTGGAGCTGAGTCGATGTTAAATTTGCCTCTTATGTCCCAATAACCAGGCCTATGTCAGGACATCTTAATAATAAAAGATGAATTAGTATCACACCTGGGCTTTAGCTGTGAAGTGCAGAATACCAGAAGTCTAAATAGCATATACCAGCATAAACATCATTCATCCAAACAAAAAGAAATTAATGCAATATTCCCTCCTGAAGAATAGCTGTAAATGTGACTTTTTCTTGGAGCCTATGCATAAAATACTGAAGAAAATATTAATTTAAGACTTGTGAATACAATTATTAATTCAGACAAGGAAGGATCAACCCTTGAGAAAGTTCTAGATCTCCACTGCTGAGGTGAGCCTCTGAAATGCTTCTACAACTTCTTCAAATCCAGGTGTAAAACCAGTTAACAGATTCACCTGGAACTTGATAGCATAAATCTCTAAGGCTACACATGCAGGCATTGACTTAAAAACATTGGTCTTCCACAGCAGCTTGCTTTGAGAAATCTAATAAAATGATCTCTGCAGAAAGGACAGATAGAACAATGCCAGGCTGGAACACCAAATGGGACCTTTCTGGATTCTTCTAAAATTAAGCGAGCTAATTCAGTTTTGCATGTGGCAGTGCTCATGTTTCAGAGACGAAAAAAAAACCACCACCATAAAAACCAAAACAGAAACAAAACCAAACCAAAAGAAGAAAAAGTCCCCCAAAAATTGAAAAGTAATGTTCTCATAGTCAGACTACCTAAAATTTAACTAATCACAATTTTCCTTTAATCAGATAAATATGTGATGTTAATAAATGTTATATGCCACAAAGTGGTTTTTCTTTTAATGTTTACTATAATTTAGCAACACAATACTGCAATATTTCTATTTTTTCTTTAAAAACTTTGGTTTTCTAGTTATGCACTTTCCTTAAATGTTTTGTACCTAGCAATACACACTGCTATTGAGTATCAGAAGAGTGAAAGACATCAAAGTGCAAAATGAGAATTGAAGCACAACTGTATCAATATCAGAACATGTACTTCATTCCTCTCCTCTGCTTGGCCATTTTAAGGTTTGAAAGCATTAATTTATACTGTGCAATTTTGACCTGCATATACATTTATTGCTATAAACCACCAGAGACACTGAGTGCCTTAAATCATGTACTCACAGAATCTGATGTAATTAAATTGAGTCACATTGCAATCCAGAATTTTTCTGGAACCATCAGTGACAAAAGTAATTGATAAATCAACCACTTGAGATAATGAAGGTACTTTTAAAGTGCAGTGAAATTGTGTCCTAATTAACTTTGTAGAGATAGAAGATTATCTTTACTGTAAGATTTCTGGGAAAGTCACACGTTTAAACAAATCAGATAAATATGCAACTAAAAAAAATAGAAAATGATGCAGACAGATTGTGATTCTGTCTTTAGCCCAACATTCAAATACCCAGAATTTTATTTTCTGATTCAGGCATGTGTATCAACAGGTGTGCTTTTATAAGATGCTGTGATCTTTAGTAGAACTTCTATATCCCTCTGTAGAGCAACTTTATAAAATGTGGCCATTCCAGAATTTTCTAAATGGCTATTTATCTTTTCAATTGTAATAAAATGTTCTTCTAGAACCCCTTCTTCAGATGATACATTCCATGCATTTGATTTAATTTGTATGTGACTGTCTACTCATTGTGGACAGATCTTGCTTATTGCTAATTCTAGGAAAATTAAAACTAATTACAACCTAAGGTTTTTATAGATTTTAGAAGAATAAGGTTTCAATTTATCCTATGGAAACCATTTTGAATGGAAAGAACATGTGCAGATTTTTATATTTATCACTTCTATGTGATTCCCACTTTGATGACTGAAAGTGTCAAATATGTTTGCTATTATTTCTCAGTACAAGTCATTCAGTTTTCTTAAAGGATCAGCTGAAAGTATCTTGATTATAAATTAAAACAGACTGTTTCTGACAATAAATTATGACATTTATTCTTACTTAATCCACAAAAGGGATTTATTTTAGAGCAGGCTTGAATTCCAGAAAACAACTTCCTCCAACCCATGGGAATGTGAAAGACATCAGACTGTGCTGCTCTGGAGGAGACCAAGTCTTCCTCTGATCTTCTGCAAGACCATTTCCCAGTGTCAGAGCACCTGCTCTAAATCACTCACAGCTCTGAGGGCTTTTTTAGTTTCCTGATTATTAATTTCTAAGTAACTTGCTTTAACCTTCAATGGGAGCTGGTCTGTGCTTCAAATCCTTCTAATAAGCATTCTCAAATGCATGCTAAAAGCTTCGTAATAAATAGAATAGAAATCAATTGTTTTCTGGGATTTAACAAGTGGAAGTTGATTTAATTTATAAAAAGTGCAATTTAGATGGGATTTGAGAGACAGCATTTCTGACACATGCTGCTATGTTAATATTGTAACATATCAAAACACTGCAACCCACACCTTGCAGAGATTTTAAAAGACAGGTTTGACAAACATCTTTCAGACATGGTTTAGTTACATTAAGCCTATTTCAAAGCCTGTAAAAGTAACAGGATGACCTAGAAATTTATTCAGGAGACCCTTTCAGTCCTTTAGCAATGAATATATGATGCATAATGTGCAATATCCCAGCAGAAAAGACTTTCTCACCAATCTAAATCTCTCTGCACAGTCCATAAAATAAGTCCACACAAGTGAAAGTTTCCTTTACATAAGTGCCAAAATCCTTAGAAAAATATTGGACCTCTACTATAAGCTCAGCTAAGGATTACCTTTACAGAACAGAAATCAAATTAAGTAAAATCTAAATGCAAAATGTCATTACTCTTTCTGTAGCTATGTAATTCACAGCCTCATATGACTTCAATACCTTCTATTAATTCCACTACAATGTTACAAATTTCCATTTTATTTTTTATTTTTTTCCCCTCTAGTACTTAATGCATTTGTCATAAGATAACTGAGGATACTTGGCTCAAACTACAGACTGTAGTTCTCTGGATGTCACAATAAACTTCCAAAAACCTTGAATTAATTATTTTAATAGGCTCCCAATTACAAATTATTGAGTCCGTTTTCAACTCAAAGTCCAAGGATTTCATATTTCTTCTTTGAAATCAGCATTTCATCTTGCTTTACGTGTTCAGTGTTTCTGGTTCATTTATTTCTATATGAAATGTGAGGTTCTTGCCTTTCTTCTCTCTCTTTCCCTTTTTTTTTTTCTGTTTTAGCACCTTCCCACTTCTTTCTGTTTCAGGTTCTTATCCCACTTCTTCTTTATCTTTGCATTGAAAAGGAAGCAAACATTAATTGCACAAAATTCAGTTTGGTTGGGTTATATGTGGAAGGCAGGAAAGGCGTGTCAGTGGACTTTTTCTGTTTCTTTTTCAGAAATTATGCAGCTTCTGAAGACATCTATTGTTTTTATATTTCCCAGCTCTGAAAAGATAAAAAAAAAAACCCTGATGTTTTTTCATTTTTTTCTTTAGAAATTCTTGTTTTCTGTGTTTAGGAAGTGATACGTTGGGTAAGCACGATACATCCACCATTTTATTTCTCCTTACAAAAAATTGTTTTAGATTTCACATTTTTGTGTAGTAATCTTATTATTTCATATCTGTTGTACTGTATTGTAATGATGTATTATTTAACTAAGACCTGCATTATGGTTAGTACTTTCCTAAAACTTTTTAAATCAATGTAAGAATTTTTATGGATTTCACAAATATGAGCCAGACCTTTAAAAAACTGCTAAAATAGTTTTATCATATTGGGATTCTGTGACTTTTTCTGTGTTTGGGACTGTTCCTTAGTGCCACTAATTTTATAAGGCTGCCATATCAAAGGTGATATTGAAGGAAAAGGCAGCTGTCATAGATTGATTGAGCAATATTCTCAGTTTATCTGAGAATTTATAAAATTACATTAATTTCTCAAAGGAATATCAATTTACCCTTGAAAGGATATAAAATACTACTTAAAGGACAGCATTTAAATATGCCAATCAATTCTACATTTTAATTACTTAATTTTTCATCATTAACTTTTTTCATTGTCTGCATCATCAGAAAAATCCAGTGCTTCATTTCCTGACCCAGTGATTGGATTAAGAGTAATATCTGAAACCCAAAGAGAGAAAGACCTAGACAAATAGATTATGTCAGTAGGCTAGGAGCAGTACTTTAAGAAATGGAATTTGCTATAATTTCCTTTTACCAGAAAAACACACTCACTTCTGCTCATGCCATCCTCATGCTTAGGAACATTACTGCCTTCCACACCTCTGTGAAGGCTTGGGCACAATGTCAGCTTTGGCTAGTCATTACTATTCCCCATTTTGCTTTCTGAACATGGTATCAACCATATATGCATTTGTCACTTCTTTTGCTGAGTGGAGGAAAACCTGACTGCAAAAGGTTCAGCCTTTTGCGAGGTCTTCTGTAAGTACAGAGCACTGAGAGGCACTACCCTGCAAGCAGGAATGCTGTGGACAGGCATGTAAATTCATTGTTCTCATTTGGGTCTGCACATTGGCCCGTTGCATCCCTCCCCTGCAAGTGGCCAGCTCAGGGGAGTGTTACTGAAAATCAATATCTGTTTGTGTCTCCTGTAGATAACAGCTTCGGAATAATCCACTCTATATCCAAATGGAAAGGGACATGGATATCATCTGTCCCTGAAAACTTCTACCATGGGTTCAAACACCAAAGCCACTGAATATGTGATATCAAGCCTTAAGGTCTTTAACTTAGCTTAACACACAAGTTTGACTTTTTAATGGCTGCTTCCATCACTTAAATGAAGCCAGTCTTTGGTTCAGAGTGATGCTTGCCTCAGGTGGTGGTCTTTTCACTTTTAATCTATGCAACAATACACTTCATCTTAGGGACAATTAATTAGAGTTGTTAGTGGTCTCTTGTCCCATTACTTCTACTAATATAATTTTAAGCAGCCAATTGAGCTATTCATCATAATTTACTAAAGACATGCTGAAAAAAGCAGTTTATTGATGCCAATTACAAACTTCCTTTTGTTGGGATAAATTCTGTAGATGGGTTAAAATCTTGGAAAACACTTTAGCCATTTTAGGTGCCCTGTAACACTAATTTCTCTAGTATCTCAGCACACACATAGTAATGTTAATTTTTAAAGAACCCATATTTCAACTTTGTATTTCATGTCTGTATGGAGCCTACAAGTAAATAAGTATATGGAATGTGCAGGTGTAAATACCTTACATAGGCTCGCGTGTGAACAAGTACTAAAAATGTCCTCCTCTGGCTTAAAAAAAAATGAAAGAGTTTCAAATCTGACACAGCAAAAGGAAAGGGTGCCCTCCAGAGGGACCTGGACAAACCTGAGGAGTCAGCCCACAAGAACCTCATTAAGTTCAGCATGAAAGGGGTTTATTAAAAAAAAGGAGAGCAACTTTTTATATAGCCAGATACTGACAGGACAAGGGAGAGTAGTTTAAAAAGGAGGAGAGGTTTAGATTAGATGTCAGGAAAGAAGATCTTTACTTCAGAGAGTGATGAAACACTGACATGGGCTGCTCCAAAAAGTTGGGTGGGGTCCTGAGAAACCTGATACAGTTAGTGGCATCTCTGCCCATGGAACTTGATAACCTTAAGGTCCCTTCCAATGTAGCAGAGGTTCAAGCCCAGAGAGTTACATATCCCCTGAGGACTTTTTGGGGGCCTAGAGAGTGAGGCCCCTCTAAGGTGGAGTTAGGTTTGGCCTTGGAAAGGGGGTCGAACTCCCTCCCCAACCCCCCACCCCATCCTTCAGTTAACAATGGTATTTTGTGTCTCCCTCTCTCCTCCCTTGCTCTTTCCCGATAAGGCCTTGACCCTCTGACCCTTCCCTGTTCCTCCTCTGTGCCATTCCGAGATAAGTCAGAATAAAAGTCTGAGATTTCGGCTCTCCGGGGTCCTTTCGCCCCTGAACCCAAGCAGAGCAGACCCTGGTGTGATCGTGTCTGATTTGAGTTCTGGGCAAGGGAACACTCTCTCTCTCAGCAGCTCTCCAGCTTTTGGGACAGTGGCCACCATCCCAGGGAAGCCTGGCTCGCAGCAAGGGGAAAAGAAGTCCCTAGCTGAAGTAGACTTTAGCAAAAAGGAAACTTTCAGAACAAGCCACCGAGCCGCCGGCCGTCCCTACTGTCAACTGTCCGGCCCTTGCCACCGGCCACATTCCAACCCATGCTTTTCTGTGATTCTATAACAAATCAGAATCTTAGTCTGTGCATGTAGAATGCACGTAGAAAATCTCAGTTCTGTCCATACAAGAAAGCTCATGTTAGGAAGAGACTTCTCTGCCTGTCGGCATTCTGGAATGCAGATAGGTGAACACCAGATTCTTCTCACACAGGTATTTTCTCTGCTATAATTTGAGCATTTCAAGTGAAGAGACTGAAGAGAATACTAGCAGAGGGAAATGTCTGTTAAATACACAAAATGCTAACAAGATCGTGTTTCTCACATTTGTATTCAAAGTGTTCAGTAATACAATAATACAATGTTTTTCATCCTTTTCCATATAATGTAGAATTCACTTTATCCCTTGTTCATGTCACACTTTCCAGCTGACTGATTTGTCTAGTGAGTATAAGGGATGATTGTCAGATGGAAGCAGCATTTATTTCCTGGTGGATGTGGTGAACTGTGTACAACAAATCTTTTGCTTGATCGGTGTTGACTTTCAGACATCTATGCAATGAACTGCAATATCAGTACTCTAAATTGTTCTTTTATCGTTGTCACTTCCTCTCTGGAATCCTGATGACCAAAGACCTCTGTCCATAAGAGGTTATGTTTACAATGCCTATCCAAGTCACTGTTAAAAGCTCTGATTCATTTAATAAAAATGTAAAATTCATGCAAGGTACACAGATTCTTCTCTGAATCTGGAAACACTGACAAGGTCTCAGGGTCAGCATTTTGGAGCACACAGATGTGTTTCTGATTTAAAGTTTGAAAGGGAACTCTCTGACCATTTAAAGATGAGTCTTGTCCAAAACCAGAGGAGAAGAATCTCTATTGTGAATCACTCTCCTTGTAAAACTGATTACAGGTAAGACTTGGTTCAAACTGTACAATGCAAGAATGCGAGTATTCTTTAGGGAGCATTGGTCTTAAAGGTGCTTGTCACCCATTTGGGACAGGGATTATTTTTCTCATTTTTCTAATGGAAAGTCAATACTAGATTAATGATTAAATACAAACAAAAGCCCCAAGCTTGTGATCTCCCCTCTAACACCTCTATGATGTCTTCTCAGCCCCAGCTGATTGAATTTCCCTGTTGCCTTACATCTATAACTCGAAATTACAGGTTACAGATAAAGGCCAGCACTTTAAATGGTGCAGTAAAAGTCTGTATTCATGACATTTTCAAGCATATTTTTCAAAAGCTATTGAGGTAAAAAAATTAACCTCAGCTAAATTCTGAATTTGAACTTTGAATTTTCTGGGATTTTTTTCTGTTCTGTAAATTTAGTTGTCTCTGACAGACTGAGACAGAAAAAACCTCAAAATCATGGACAAATTTAGAATCAGTTATAATTGCCTGTTTACTGTAAGGTAATGACAAGATGATGACTGGGGTCTTTTCCTAACTGCTAAAAAATGTGAGTGAAAGACATATAATGTTTCTTCTGTATAGGTTTATTAAATTCAGATTTCAAATCAACTGCTAAAAATTAACCACTGAAAGAGAGGTAGATATGAATGAATTCTGAAATACTCTTTACCCAAAAGAATGATTCCTTTTTCTATAATGTCAGTTAGTTATTGTAGACTCTTTTGTCTGCAGACATCTTCTCACATTTATTCACTAATCTTTATCCACTGATTACCTGAATGGCAGCAAAATTAGTGTGTACATGTGAATTCTATTCTCAAAATAAAACTACTAGAGCAGTAGTTTTTAACAGGATATTTCTGAACTCATTATTACAATTAGCATCCTGAAATCTGCCCCTTATGAAAATAAAGTTTTTCAGCATCAGAAATAAAAATTAAAGTTGTAAGCCTCTAAGATGTCCAAAAATATATCAGTCCCATGGAGGGCAAATAGAAGAGGATGCATCACCTGAGGTATTCTGACCCTTTTATTGATCAAATTGATCTTTAGTGTGTCTCATTAAAAGCTCATGCCAATGTATATTTTATGCTAACTAGACCACTTATCCCTTTTGGATGAAAAAAATACAAATTTTAACATACCACAGTAGCCCCCTTGAGGAAATAATCTGAACTGTTCAATACTGTGAAGTGGTGTAATAGAGGATTTTCCTCAAGTGTGGGCCATCTTCATTTATGAACACCAGATCTGTATGTCGAAAAGGGAGCTTAAGATCTTCTGTGAGGAAAACCTAAACCTAAATCTGAAGAAGAAATCAACATTCTGAATCCGTACACTTCCTTTACTGTGTAATATACCCCAACATGGAAAGGAAGGGAGGGAGCCATTCTTCTGGTCACAACAGAAGGTCCCATAATTTGGGTTTTCCATGGCATCACACGATGGTGGTAAAATAGGCAAAAATATTTTAAGAGTTACAGCCAAGCAAAATGTTATTTTTCAATTGAAATAAAAGAGAAAAACAAAATAAAACAAAATGAAACAAAACCAAAAAAGCCTGGAACACCGAAAAAAAAATAAAAAGAAGCATGACAAATATGTTACAGTTACAAAAACTCCTCTCCAATGCTTTCAGACTCCTTACTGTAGCTATTACATTAGACAGTTCAATAATTATAATAATAAATAGTATTAATTTTATATTAGTGTTAGTATTATATTTAGCTCTAAACAGCCTGTACCTAATTTACATCTCTTTGGGTTCATTGAGTTGAAGGGAATTTAATTTGTACATTTGAATCCCACCATAGAAAAAGTGATATAGAAGCACTTCTGTGTGTTTTATACAAAAGGTATAATATTTTTTTATACTTGTGGTTAAAATTATCTCCTTGATTGGTTCCATGAATCTTCATGACCACCTCATACTTCTAAATATTGTCTATGATGGAAATATTTTAGGAAAAATTAGTTTGAAAACTCACAGATTACCCTAATTTCTTCTGAATTCTGCAGCATCAAATTTCAGAAAATGTATTAAAAAATATTGTCTTGCTCTGAGTCTTTTGTAAACAATTCTGAACTCTTGTATAGCACTTATAATTTCAGAACTTCATAACATGTTTATTAAGCTTAGCAACATTCCATGAGTTAAATTATTTTTGACAAACCAGTAAAGTATTTTTGTGTGAGGCTATGACATGATCAGATTCCTCCAGCAGGTCAGTAATGACTCCTGTGTGCAGTTCAGATTCTTAATGTCCTTGCATAATTCTCTCTCATGTTGATACTTGTGAAACATTTTTACATCTCAGGAAAACAAAGGAAGCTTTATTCCATTCAGGGAATGCAGAAAAGTCAGTGTGCATTTGTACGGGGCTGCAGCTGCAGAAACTCCTGCCAGGAATGCTTGGTAATACATGAATTGTCTCCAGACTGAGAAATATAAAGAGACATTAATAGTCCAGTCACTAATTTTAGATTAGTACAATGATTCTTTTAATTAAAATAAAAAAAAAAAAAAAGAAAAGAAAAAAAAAGTAATTCTGGGTAAAAAACATTCTGTATTGAAACAGAAGGACTATGTAGGTGTCCTAGGGGGGAAAAGAGCAACAAAAGATTTGTAGAAGGGAATATAAAAGGATGTGCATTGACAAACTATTCAGAAATTACGAATTCAAAAATGAAAATTGGGAAACAATCTATGTTAAAATTTTAATGTTAAATATTTAAATTGCAAGGAATGAAAACTACAATGTTGTGCTGAATGTGCACAAGTGTCAACATAATTTTTTGGCAAAATCTGAAATTTTTCAGTTGTATGAAAATTAACTCTTCCTGCTACAGGACAAGCTGACTGAAAACTGATTTTACACAAGTTATCCAGAAGAGAAAAAAATCTGGTTGTTGGCAGATTAAATTTGTGATGTGATGTGCAGCAATCATTTAAAATTTCATCATTAAAAATGTCAGTGGTATTTACTGACTTCATTAAAGTCTGGATTGATGACTCTGGATTGAAATTAATGACCAAATTCTTTTGCCAGTCTTATGGCAGTAGCTAGTGCCTAACAGAACACCCCTTATGAATAATAAAAACCTCCTACACAAACTGAACCAACATTTTGGAAGTTTGTAAAATGAAGGATCACTGCAAATAGAGCAGTTATGGTGTTTCCTGATGATTTGCTTGAATTTATTCTGAGTGTGTCACTGCTGGGAGGTGTTTGGATTTGTCGTGGTCTAACTCCAGCTGGCAACAAAATACCACAGAGCTGCTCAGTTTCTTCCCCCTTTTGCCAAATGGATGGAGACAAGATCGGGAAAGAAAAGGAAACCTCACAGATGGAGATACAAAAAGCTTAATAATTGCAGTAAAGTGAAATATAACAGCAACAACGGTAATATGGTCTTGGTGATCTTAAAGGTCTCTTTAAAAAAATATATAATAATAATAATAATAATGGAAAGAAGAGATGAATAAATCCCAAGAAAAACACGTGATACACAATAAAGTTGCTCCTGGAGAACTAGTTTCTGTACTGAGAATGACATTGGATGGTGTGGATCTTCTCTCCGGCCAGTTCAGATCAGCTGTACTGGCTGTGCTCCTTCACTGCCTCTTGCACACCTCCTCACAGGCAGAGCATGGAAATCATTCCTAAGACTGTTAACTGAGTATTTAGTTTCTGTAGCAAATGAACAGGCTTTTTCTTCATATTGTTATCACCTACATGTTCCTTTTTGATCATATTTTTCAACTCCAATAATGCACCTCCAAAAAATACACCCTTGGCTCTCAGAATCCAGCTAAAGTTTATTAAAAAAGCAGTAACTAGTAGCACTTCTATTCTTTTATTTTTTAACTGCCTGAGAGTAATTAATAAAAAGTAATTAATAAAAAGTAACTAATTTGAAGTAGTATGGATACTGCAAAACATATTTAATTGGGGTTCTGCTTTAGCTTCAGCTTTAGCTAAAGGAAACTACCAAGTAGATAGTACCAGCTATAAATGCTTTGCTCTTAGTACTAGAAAATGTTCTACTGTAAAAATATAAGGGTGACTTACCTCCTCTGCTTCAGGGAAAAAAAGCACTCTAGATTGATTCTGAACACATTGAAAAATTTGCTGTGGTTCAGAATCGTTTTTCTGCCCAGAACATCTCACTGTTTTGCCTGCCCTAATTGAAGCAGACGTTTTTCAGAGAATTCACTCTTCTTCCTGTATCTCACTATAACAAGGCCTTTATTTCAAATACATTTCTCTTCTGTGGTATACATACACTGTTCACACTCTTGACTATCATGTCAAAAATTTGAGGGACTGCAGTGTGTGGGAAAGCTCAGTAGGAAGTCATCCTCTAATCCCAATAGTTTTGTCATTCCTGGGCAGTCTGTCTATGTACACTTTCAGTTTACTACCATCTGCTATATATCTGTCTAGAACAGGTACAGAGGAAAATAAGCAGGCAAAAGTCAAAGCCCAAAAATACAGGCTAATCAGAACAATAAACAATATGTAATAGAGACAAACCCCAGCAAATATTGAGGCTAAAGTCATGGGTTTCACACTTTTTCATTTTACAAAAAGCCAAGAATGTAAAGATTCAGTAATTTAGAACCTGGAAAATATTAAAACATATCTCAGTGTATCTCTAATTCCTCACTGTAATCTCGAAATCTAGTAAAGAACTCTTGACAATTTTACTGTATATACACAGTCTATATAGAATAAAAATGGATCAGAGTTAGAAAGACTTCAGACACATAAGCAAGAAAATTTGCTGAAAATAAATTTTTAGAGAAGAAATTTAAAATATAATTTTATTCAAAACCATGGACCGAAACAGGACATCCTGACTCCATTTCCCACTATATCTTTCTCATATAAGCAAGTCACACAGCATAGATAGCACGTATTAAATTCGTATTTTGTTTTACCTCAGAAAAATTATTTCTGTACACCGATACCAAAATTCTCTGAAAGTGAATCGGCAACAAAGACAGTAAATAGGTTTCCTATCATTCAGTCTTTTACACTCTCCACTAGACCATGTTGACTTCTTAATGGTTAGTCATGCAGCAGCTAAGAACTTTTCTGAAATGATGAGGATCTGTCTGCCACAAGCTCATTCCAATAAATATGTGAGGCCTGTTCTACCTGCAGACAAGCCTACAAAATAATCTTGTATGATTAATAACACTAGGAGGAGTGTTGTGGGATGACTAAATATTTCTAGGTCATCTGAAAAAAATCAAAACTAGTTTTCTTTCTGAAGGTTTCATAAGTACTGATTGTTTTCCTGACACCGCACACACACAAACAAGTATCTGGAGAGTTTATGGACTCACTTCGGAAGAAGCATTTCTATCAGACAATGAGAGTTTGAAGCTGACATGGCCTCCTTAATTCTTCACACGTAGCTGAGTTTGACACCACCTTTTGGAAGCAATGTATTACAGTTTAAAATGAAAGTAATCTTTCAACAGCTTGAAAGTCTCCTTCTTTTTTCTCCTTGAAACAGACTGTGCAAGAAGGTAATGACAAAATGAATTAATTTAAATCCTTCTAACATTTTATCAGTTTAACTATCCAAAATGTGCCCCTTCAGGAAGCCTGAAGGGTAGTTATCTTCCTCCAAAATCAATTTAAATTGCTTCCCAGAAGTTGCTCAAGTGTGGATATTTCTCCTGTTTATCAGTGCTTTGGGTTCATACGAGCAACTTTTTTATTTACTGAGCAAAGACATTCTTCAGGCTCTTAGCAACAAATATATCCATTATGTAGCTCATATCTTTCGGAACCTGAATTTGTTGCAGGACATTTTAATATTTCAATGAAAAAAGTTGATTTTTTAGAAAAAAATACAAAGTAAGTTTTCAATTGGTAGTCTCTTCGCTTTAGTAATTCAAAAATGCAGATGAAATGGGCTCTTTAGTTAGTTATTATAGCTAGGGACTTCTACTGAGAGTTTTATGTGCAAGCACTGCTATTAAAAAAAGGATGAGACAGCTCTGACTAGGGGAGTTAATAAGTAGGCACAGACAAAGAGGTGTGTCTGAGTGCAGCATAAAAAAGAGGAAAGTCTAACTAGGCAAGTTCAAAACATGAACTTTCCAAATACAGATTTTGTGGGTGTATGCTTTCCTCTAATGGACAAAATATTAATATTTCTCTTTATGCTTCTGCTCAACTCTTTCAAATAAAATACAGTATGCAAGCTCCTTCTGTGATTTTAAACAGTGTTTCTATCTATTTTTTATCTTGGTTTTGACAAATTCCCTTTATATATGAGGTTTGTGGAAACCTCTCAAAGGGCTGAAACCTCTCAAAGGGCTGAAACCTCTCAAAGAGCTGAAACTCTCTGAGCTGCTAAGGAATCCCTGAGCTCCCAGTTATTGATCGGATGGTAGTAATAGCAATATCAGCCAGGCTGAGTGAACCTAAATATATTGCCATATAGAGAAACATAAAATTGATTCAGGCTTCATGCTCTGAACCCCAACCTGGTGGAGATCCAAAGGCCTCTTTCTGGAGCAATTCCAGTAAAAAATTCTCCCAAACATCACCATCCTTGGGCAGCTGGTCTTCACCAGTGCAATCAGTGGCAATTTCCATTTCTGCACGGAACCATTTTCCTTTTTGCTTTGCTTCCACTGCTGATGACCCCTCTATCATCCTCACTGACATCTCCATGAGACCATCAGCTGGGAAAGAACTCTTTCTAGGCCCTTCCAAGCCTGTCATCAGCACATCCAGACAAAGGATCACGAAGCCACTGGCCCTGACTGTATTTCTTTTTACTTTTAGGAACAAGCTTTGTCCATTTTTAAAGCAAACCCTCTCTTTCTAGAAGATAACTCTGTTATCAAATCAAAGTCCATTTCCATATTCTCAGGGTGACCATCATGCCTATGTTCATAAAACATTTTAGGAGCTTAAGTTTTAAATGGGCCTTAATACTTAAGCACCTTTAATACTCGAGGCAATTTATGCACAAACATCTTTAAGGTGATAAAAATGGCTTTGTTTCTTAAATGACACACATTTAAACCTTCTCACTCTTAAATCTTTTGAAGTGGTTTATGTATTAAAGTCACTAATACGAGTATTGCTACTTAGACAGTCTTGGACACACCACTTTCTCTGCATATCTGTTTCTCTTCCTCTGATATGAGAATAAGAACACTGTAACTAAGGTTTTTCATAACCAGTTACTGCCTGAATAGGAATTTAAATATGGGAGGAAAAAAAACCATAAAACAGGGAATTTTCTGTTAAAAACCTGAATATTAATGGTCATTAGATCAGTATTGTGAAATAAAGTTGCCAAGATGAAGTCTATGGTTACTTTTGGAAAGGTGATCACTTTTTCATACACTTGAAAGATCTTTTTCCAGCTCTAATCTTGCTATAGAAGAAACCACCAGACTTTTTATTATTATTATTATTATTATTATTATTAATAATAATAATAATAATAATAATAATAATAATAATAATAATAATAATAATTTTATACTTTATTTTATTTTTATAATTGTCTTTCTTTCCTTGGAGTTATTAACATGACAGGAAAATAATTTTCTTAATGCAACAGCATAACACTGATATATATATAAAGGTCAGTATCATCATTCTGGAAACAGATTAAGATGCTTGTCTGAGTGCTTTTGTGAGTGGATTTTTCCTAGAAAATATTAGTGGAATTTGGGATCTTAAATAAAGGGAAAAAGTTCTGATTTTTTTAAGGTTATACTGGAGAAAGATTGACACTTCATTCAGTAACCTTTTGAGAATGAGAGAGCAGTTATGGATGATGTAATGCTGAGAGACAGATGAAGTGACTTTAGGTAATCAAAGTAAAAATTGCTGCCTGACAGAATCCGAGCAGCAAGACCCCTTTTTTTTCCTGAGGTACCTAATGGGTTTTTACAGTGTTATAACATTTGAGTTTTATGTTTTATGATATTCACCAAGTGACAGACTGACCCTCTTCTCCCCTAAGATGTTATCACTTCTCTGTGTCAAAGTAATTCTGTTGCTGTCTTTCCAGAGATGAACTCATGAATCAGTGATGTGGACAGGGGTGGCAGCCCAGATAGCACTCTGAGAAATCTATAAATCCTTTAAGAGCGACTATTTTTCTGCTGCCAGTGGTTATTATTGTGTCACAATCAGGCAATTTCATGCTGAAATGTTGGGTGGCCTGGATTTGAGTGCTAAGAGAAGAAAAGCTGCCTGGAGATTATGGTATCAGCCTGTTATATGATATGAAATGTAGGCAGTGAAGTCCACCTATCTTTGTCTCCCCTTTTTATTTGGTAATGAGCTCTAGAGTATGTTTTCTGTAAATTGTAATCTTTTATAACATCTAGTGGCAGTTATCATAAAGTTTTAAGAACTAAATCTGTATTATTTTTTGTCCACATGCCTTGCCTTAATCATGGATTCATATGTAACTTGGTAACTTTCAGTGATTAAACTGCACCATATCCCTGAGAGATCTTTACAAACATAAAACTTGCCTGCTTAAGATTCAGGTTGGTCAGTTGTCCTCATGGACTCCTCTGTGCAAGAGTGGGTACCCAAAGTCATGCAGTGAGTTGTCCATAGTCACATGCTCTGACTCTTGGTATGTATATGTAGTGAATAGGTAAAGTTTATTAGGTTTATTAGGACAGACACATTCCAGCATTTGATACAGCCACAGATGACATAAAGCCTGGAAAGCTGATGTACAAAGAAGTTAAGGGTAAATTAAGTGCTTTGTTTTACACAAAAAGTCTTTTTGAATTCACTGATTCAAGTATCTTTGAATGCACAGAAAAGGCTGCTGAATCCTAAGCCTTATAGTTACAGTCCCTTTGATTGTTCTTCTGGCTGGGTTACACCACTATTTCCCACATTTCGAAAGTCTGTTCTTGACCTACCACTGCTCATCATTTTCAAGACCATCTCACAGAAAGACTTCTTGAACTTTTGTCAAATTTGGACTGTTCTTTATTAATATTAAACAGATCATGAAGAGATGCAAGAAAAACATGTCAGTTTTCATGACAAAATCAAGCAAATCTGAAAAACATCCTGAAAGTCATAATCTGACTTTGTCTTTGGAGTTTTAATTAGAATGGTTGAATTAGAATGGTCAGCAGAAGAATACTAAAAATTATTTTCAGTCAAATGTCCTTTATTTGTTACTCTCAGTTAGGATTCAGAGAGTCACTCATAGCTGAAAGAAGCTGGATGGAATAATGATTTCTGTGAGGATTCAGAGCAGACCCTGTATATACTCTTCATGACTCCTTAGGTAAAAAAAGGTGTAATACTAAACATTTTATGTTCCAGATTAGCTGATAGGAGGGTTTATAAACTATCTGGCTGAGAGATTTTGTAATGTTTGGTTGATTCAATGACAGAACAGGATTCTTAGGAATTGGGATTGGCTAGTGAACTACTCAGTCACTTTAACATTGAGATGTTAAATATTTTGTTTACAAAAATTTTGCAGCAAGATTTTATAGAGTGTATTTGTTTCAGAGAGGAAATTAATTAATCTCTGTGAATTATTAATATGTTTGTCCTTTGGCTGCTTGGCATCAGATGCAAAAAATAAAAAGAAGGAAAAATCAGAGGTTGTACCTAGGGAAAGTAAATAGTGATGCAAATAACCCTGCTGATAAATTAGCTGAGAGAGAACAGTTCCAGTCCCTGACCCTTTTAGTTGTACTTTCAGGGATGCAAAATTTTGGGGTGAGGTTTGGAACTTTTTATTTGGTTTTTTGTTATTGTAACCTCTGGGAATGTTAATTTTTAAGTATCCCCAATGTAAGGCCAGTGAAATATGATGGGGTAATGGAACCCATTAACCAGTTTTGGTTGTGGCTAACCATTCCAAAATTTTGTTGGCCAGTTTAACTTTGCCTATAATATTTTTTAAACACATAATGCTAGAGAATCTAGTCTCTTATGCCTTTACTGAATTCAGGCTTATGAAATGGAGAGTGAGATACGAGATTTTTCCTGTTAAAACAGCTTTACTTGACAGGATAAATGTGTAAATAAAATACTGCACATCAAGATATCCCTTTCAGTCACATAAACATTTTTAATAATTTTAAAAGTCATAGAATTTAACTTCTCAGCATTTAACTTAATCTTTACTCATAAATTATTATAATATATGATTACACTGCAAATTGCTGTAGAAATAAGAAGGGAATGATGTATCATTTCTGGTCACCACTGATATATTACTTGGGGTTAGGTCTTGTTCAAAATCTAAACAATGTAAAATAAGGGAAATCAGAAAGTTGTTGGTGTGTGAATGCAGTGAAAGTTTTTATTCATCTTCTGTAGAAAGCACCAGTAGCTGCAATGTGGAGCCTTCTAGTCCAGCAGTGAAGCTGACAGGCTCTGAAATTGTCAGATTCATTCAGTGCTTCTGAGTGAGCATGTCAGTGTGGGCAAGAATATTATTTCTGTCACTGATCAAGACAAAGTAAAATACAAGCTGAGCTCTGGTCCTAAGAGTGATAACAGTAAGGCAGATGCTGCAATCAAGTACGATTCCATTAAAATCACGAGCTAATTCAATTTCTAAGATATTAAAGATCTGGAAAATTCCTAGGATACTATGAATAACTAATGTTTATGAAAAAATTGATTCCTAGAAACCTAGAGAAGACTGCTGGGCACCATAGGTGGTACCGTCTGGGAATCAAGGTAGCTTATAGAGCCAAACAAATTCTGATTTAGAAAATCTAAATTAAATTCTTTATATCTGGGTTTGGACAGGATGTATGGGAAACTAAAATTTCCATTGAGTGACAAAAATTATCAGAAAAATAATACCAGACCTCGTTCAGACTGTAATACTGTAAATAAATACCAGTCTTCCCTAAGGGATCAAATACAGTGATACCTGCATGTGTGCCAGTGTGGGTGCTGGTGTGCTCACTCAAATGTTATGTGCATGCACACACACACAGTGGAATTAATCTAGTTTCTACCATTACAACTGATTCAGCTTCTGTGATGACAATAATTTTAGTCTTTTGGAAAAAAAAAAAGGATATAACTTAGTTAAAGACTGCTAAACCTATCATAATCATCAGTGTGTAAATGGAAAGAAATTTCTTCCTGATGACAATATAGAATCTAAACCTTGTAAGAGTGGAAATCATGTAATCCTTCTCTCTCTCTCTCTCTTTTCCCCCACTTCAATTTTTCTATGAAGTGATATCTTCAACTCTTGAATCCAATTAGGAGTGATACAGCTGACAACTAATAAAGTACGGCTGGGGCAGTTCTGTGTCTGAGTGAGATGAAAGATTGTGTTTCTTTTTCTCTACATGCATGAATCTTCCCACACTGAGAATTATCCATTGCTGGTATAAAATAATAAATATCAAAAGGTCACAAATAGGTTAGTCATTTCTGCACAGTAATTACAAACGAGGCTTTTTCCATGTGATAGGAAATGAAAGACAATGAGAATTCACTCCTTTTCTAAAAGGTTGGGGGGGGGGGAAGGAAAAAGTTTTATCTTCTGCTGTGTGAGTTTGAAATATTTTAGGAGCTGCCTAGTAAAAACAGGGGAATCATAGCAGATATTAAGAGCACAACAACATCCGTCTTAAGAGCACAACATCTTAAGTGAATAATTTGTTGGAAAGTCTTTTGTAAAGGGGAGCTTTGAAAATCTGTTGCAGACTTCATACATAGGGTTTGTTAAGGATTCACCCTAGAAGGGCTTCTCACTCGGCACCCTTCAATTAAATACAGGCTATATGCATTCAGGGGTGAAGGAGGCATGTGTTTTGCAAATATCATGATTTATGGATCTTGTTTTTTAAAGCCTGGGCCATAGTGTGGCAGTGAGTATAGAGAATGCCCACACACTGTCCTCTCTGCTGAGTGCTCATGGAAGGAGAAAGAGTGGACTTGGTCTAAAAAAAACACCAAAAAGAGCTACATGAGCTGAGGCTGGGTAAGATACACAGTTTGCAACTGCAATTGAAAGCAATCAGAAGATTGAAATTCTACTCTATCTTTTGTCAGCAGCATCCTTCAGAAAGCCAGGCTTATAGCAATTTTCTGTCTGGCTTTCTGAAAGGAATATCTCCCTGGGGTGAATATTGCAAAGAGATGCCCTTGGGGTTGCCTGTGACCCTAAGACTTTGTTCTGTTTTCATTCTAACACGCCATCCACCCCATGAAATATTTATAAATGCAAAATCTTCCAAATAATGTTCTATTTATAACAGTAATAAAATGGCATCTCTCTAAGTACATTTCCTCTAAATTTTTAAGTTGTGACATACACCCTGGCTATGATAAATTAAAGAGAACTGAACAACTCATGGGAAACGATGAATGATGTTCAGCTGAATAGCAGTTCAGATTCCTTATAATTTCTTAAAATATTTCTTCCCCCTCTATTATTTTGGGTGCACTTTTCTGCAAGCAGAATCACATTTTGATTTTTGCTGTTTAAACCTTCTACTGGTTAAACCTTCTATTTATTTTATAGTCTTTGAACTTTTTTTTGTGTGTACATATATTGACTCTATAAACATGATTCAATTATTCCCTGTAAGAGTATAATGAATAATGCATGTCTCTGAGTTTTGGAATACTTTATAGCCTCCAAATATGAAATAAGTGAAACTGTGGAAGTACACCAGTTTTAGCAGAAGTCAGCTACTAGTCGAAAACAAAATAACCTTCTAGACCAAGACATTAGCAGGATGGGCAGGATGCTTGTAAGTCCTGCTTCTGACATTAACTTCTGCCTCACAGACCCCGAGGTGCTTGTGGTAGTAGTGACTATTGACTTTTTCTGAAGTTCCCTGGAGACCAATTCACATTGCTGAAGCACAGATGTTCAATGTATTAATAGTAATTTTCTCCTTCCTGGATTGCTAAAATACATGTCAGTTTGGAGTCTGTGGTATGAATTTGATAGTGGTTTTAGAGTGAACCAGGAAAACTAACTTGTTCCCAGTTACAAATCCCAAAGTTTTCCCGGGTAGGAGTAGTCACAGTATACTGAGAATATCAGAATAAAGGCAGAGAGAAAGAGAGAGAATATGCAGTGTCAAGCACAATGTGCTTTTTATTTTATATGAGATAAAGCCATAAATCTTTTAGCATAAATCTTATTGTCTGAGAGAAACAACACAGTGGCAAGTTCTCAACAGAGCCTGGGTCATTAAACTTTATAATATGTTTACAAATACCACTAAAGATGATTCTCAAGAACGTCAAGACTGAAAATGAAAAGACTCATGGTAAATACTTTGAACCACAATAGAGATGACTGCAGTTTGATTTCTTGTCCTCATCCAAAGGAAGGATACCCCACAGTGACAGGAGTAATGTCTAAAATTATTAAAAATTTTGCCTATTACCCTCCAGGGTATCTCATTTAAAAGTGTTGATATTCAAGCAATTGTATTGCCAAGTGAGTGACATGAGAAGCAAACATAATTCCCCATGAAGTTGTATAGGATAAGGAAAAGCTGCAGGATTTTGCCAAGCACTCCTCAAAGCTTGCTTCCAATACACACAGAAACTTCACTAGCTTACAAAAGGCTTCAGCGTGGAAAGTGAGATGCAAATTAAACCAAGGATTACGTTTTGGTTTTTGTCAGAAAACAGGACATGCTGATGGAAATAACTATCCAGATTCCTCAAGCCCCATCAGAAAGCTGGGAAAGCTTTTTAGCTCCCTGGTTTTTAATAGAATAGCAATAGGTTTTGTTAGAGAGCATTTAGAGCAAGGCCAGCATTGTGAAAAGAAAAATAAAACTCTGATGTGCCATACACCCATACGAACGCAGTTGAGTTATCCCTATATTGTCTCCATTTATTCTCACAAGATACTATGGACTGTGTAGTCACTATCATATGTCTTCTATGGCAATTTTATTCACAATCAGAAGCAAGCAGTAGTCAAACTGGCAAACAGTGTTCTTAGTTTGCTTCTGCTCTGCCAGCTTTCCATGCCAGAACAAACCCTTTTGAACTCAGTGGCAGGAAAGTAAATACATGGAAACTGGTTTCCAACAAAGCCATTGTTATCCCCCCTAATGGACCACTGTCCAAAATTGTACAAACAAGAGCTGTCCTTCAGCTTTTCGGGAGTTGGCTTTATACAGGGTTGCACACACAGGACCGTGGATGTCCATGAGTTTCATGCCAGCCTCCTTTCTGTTTGATGTGGCTTAGAAATCACTGGACCTCACAGTAATTTTAGTTCAGAGTTAGACATGAAGCCAGAATAAAATATTTTATGAGATTTTTAATTGTTGCTGGGCTTATACAATCTGCCTCAAAACCTGTCTTTGGCAATTAGCTCTTTATAATGACAGAGTCTGTGATAAACACGGTCCTTCTGTACCAGATATGCAAAATGCAGAATTGCTGTTTGCAGAGATCACTGCAAACTGCAAACACTGCACTGTTAACCGTGGTCTTTGTGGTCTGGAAATTCAGTGACGCTGAACAACTAAAATTTTCATTTGAAGTTGGCTGTTCTTTCCATTGCATAAGGATATTTGAACACACATGCTATCTCTGAAAGGTGTTACATAGTGATAGTTCTTTGAAGAAGGTTTTGGAGGAATTGCTCATTACTCAAAAGGCCACTGAGATTGTTTCTTTGACCTGATAGAATATATTGACCTCGTGGGACCGTGGGTTTCTAGTATCAGTGAAAATCTTTTTCATCTATGACTTTCTCTGTGAGAATAAGAGATAAGGATAACTTTTTGTAATCTCTTAGTCAAAGCATTTATTTTTTGGAATATTGTTCAAGCCTGAAGGAGATGAAGGAATTATTTTAAAAAATTAAATCCAAATGTTCAAGTCACCTGTTGTTAGTCTTCATATCTCAAAAGGTTTCTTGCAGTGAGAACTAATTTCAGGTCAATACCAAGAATAATTGCAGAAAAACTTTAAAAGCACTTCCAGAGAATTTACTGTTCCTGATATTTGCCCAGTGCTATTTGCAAAAGCCCACTTACAGGTCAGTCTTAGCACCAAAGCCTACCAGATCTGGCTTAATTTTTTCACTGCTAATGTTGGCACCTCCTACTGGAAACCAATAGAAATCGCACATATTTGGCACTTCAAAAACCAGTGTTTTGCTCAAATAAAGAAAAATACTACTACACCTCCACACTTCCTTTTCCTTGTGACTGTTTCCTATGCAACACAATAGGCTTTCAGCAGCAGCTTCTTCTGGTGAATTACCATATACATTTTGTTAATGGAAAATTCTGCTAAAGAAACTCAACCTCTCTGACCTCCTACAATGTGTAATGTGTTAGTTCAAATCGGGGCAACAGAAACTCTTAAGCTTTGTCCTGTATGTATTAATGCTAATGAAATTCAACAAATGGCTGGTTTCAGGGAAGGCAGTGAAAGCAGAGAGGGCAATGGCAGTAATGAGCCTGTAATTATTTGTAGAAATAAAGGAGAGTGAGTTCTTACACAGGGAAGAAATCTCATGTAAAGACAATACTAATATGAATGGTTAGACTACATGCCATGTTTTTCAAAGTTGTGTAAGGAAGAAAAGGGATTAAAACAGGAATTGGCAAGAGCTGAAACAGCTGTTATTTATGAGTTAAGAGCATTAACAGAGTCAGTAAATGATCTGTGCTACCACCAATCTTTAATGTAAAACTTTATCTCACTAAATATCAAACAAGAGCCTCTCTATCTCTAGTGTACTCTATGTACTGTAGTAAGAAAATATTTCCATAATTTTTTTTAAACAGATAATGCCATATCTCAAGCACCTCCTTTTTCTTTTGCCTAGACAGAATTGCTGGTAATGTTCTGTAAAATTAACTCCTACCCAAGGCATTTTTTTGCTTATTATTATATTGTACTGGAGTAAGTTATGATTTTTAATTTTTTATGAAACTAAGGTGGTGTCTCTAAAGTACTGTGTTTCAAGATACATCAGTTTCAATAGAACTGATGGCAAACAATTTCCAATATTGCAGTTAATATTCCATCTGTATATATTCTGACCTGAGTCCTCATGAAAGGCTAACGTTTTTCTTTTTCTTCCTTTTTTTTCCCTTTTTTTTTCTTTTTCATTCAACTTAATCTCTGCATTGTTGCACCATTCATATGTGTCATGTCACTTTGACTCTCTTCTGGCTGAGAGAGCTAAAATGAACTTCTATTAAAGTTAGGTTAATGCCACTCCTGATCAGCCAGTACTGTGAAATGATGCAAGGCTAACACCTCCTCTTCCAAGCTGAGGTCACTGCCAAGAGCAATGAGATTTTTTTGTACCAAAAGCATAACTGACATTTTTTCCCACTTCTCAACATTTCCAGCTAAAAGTGAAAAGGGATTTTCACAAATGAAATAAACCATCTGCTTTCTCCACTCATACACAAATAACCCTTTCATTCAATGGGGACACCAGATATATTCTGCTTGCTTTGAAGAAATCTGTGTAGTAGAGCAAATGGGGAAAGCTGGTGACGAGACTGGTCACTAATCTCTCATATTTCTTTTCCCATTAGAGCCTGTCTGGTCTATCTTCAGAATTAGCAGGTTGATTTAATTACATCCACCTCTGTAAAAGTATCAACAAGAGAGCACAATTTTAAGTAGACAATGACTTCTCTAGATTTAAGTATTTTCATACATAGTAATTCTTTCCACAGCACCGACCCAAGGATTTTGGAGAACATTTTAAAACTGGGATGGATTCTAATCTGACTGGCTGGATATCCCAGCTTTGCATACAAGTAGCAGGAGCAAAAATGAGGATTTGGACCTACTGCAGAAGTATCTGTGGGTTTGATGTCTTTAAGCAGAAGTGTCTGTTCTTTCCTTTGACCACCAATGCAGATAGAAGCTGATGGTGTGATTCTCACCTTTAGCCCCTCTTTTAAATGCAGATAGATGTTGTTAGGTGTGTTGAGAAGGTGGTGCATAATGCTTGTGGAAAGCTTTTTTATTTTTTTAACTCTTTGGCAATTGTTTAAGACACACACTGTATTTGGCACACAATCTTGTTTTCTGCCTATCCTGAACTGAACTTTGCTTGAAACTGAGTAGAGGACACCTCCCCAAAGGACTACCATTTACTCAGGTCTGTAAGGTTCCTCTTAAATGCTGTTCATTACCCAAGCCTCTTAGCAGAATTAAAATGTCTAAGTGAATAAGAAATGGTGCTGATAAAAGAGGTCATAAGACTACCTATAACAAAAGGAAAACACTAAAATATAAAATCCTTTGAAGCAAAAGAGCTCGCTCTTCTTTCCTTATGATATTACATTTTTAAATTTAATTTTTTAACTGAAGTGTTGAAATTCTATAATTTCTATTATTAGTGTTTTCAAGGTTTTGCAGTCAGCTGTAGGAGAACATCTGAAGTAAGCTGTTGAGGTTTGACCTCACCTGGTAAAAAAGTACCACACAGATAGTGGTTCACTCCCCATCTCCCCCACAACACACACACTCCCCACAGTGTGGAGGAGAATCAGAAAAGAAAAGGTAAAATTCGTGGATTGAGATAAGAGCAATTTCATAGTTGATAAAAAAATATAATAATACAATTATACTACTAATGAAAAAATAATAATAATAGTAATGATAAAGAGAGGAAGACAGAGTAACAGAACACAAGAGAAAGAAGAGATGCACAGTACAATTGACTGATAGCCAGTCTTTTCCCAAGAACTGATCAGCCCCTTTTTGGGTAACTCCCCCCTTTTGTATACTGAGGATGACATTCTGTATTATGGAATAGCCCTTTGGTCAGTTCAGGCCAACTGTACATCCTATGCTCTCTCCCAGTGTTTTGTGCAGCTCTTCGCTGTCCAAGCATGAGCCCTTAAAAGCCCTTGACTTAAACAGCAACAACCAAAACATCAGTGTGCTATTCTCATACTAAATCCAAACCACAGCACTGTACCTGTTACTCAGAAGTAAATGTACTCTGTCACAGCCAAAACCAGCACAGTTTCTACTCCTTATTCCATCCCCTTTGTGTCTTGCATGACTTTTGATAGATACACACACAGATATCATTCCCTTAGTCTATGGACAATCCCTATAAAGGCCCATTGAGCTCGTTGGCAGGCAGGGGTTCATCCATCTCTAGGAAAGCAGGGCTCCATCGTGTGTCATGGTGAACTGGGAAGGCAAATGTTATCCCTTAATATTCCCTCTTCTTCCAGCTGTACTTATTTATGTCCTGTTTATGAAATAGCCCTGTGGTCAGTTGGGTCATGTGCAATTGGTCAAGCACTCCCTGCTCCCTCACCACTGAGGCAGCATGGAAAGTAAAATGTCCTTTGCTCTTTGTGAGCCCTGCTCAGCAATAACAAAAACATCTCTACCTTCTCAGCCCTGTTTTCACTGCAAATCCAAAACACAGCCTCATATTAGCTGCTATGAAGACAATTAATTCTACCGTAACCAAAACCAGAACATAGGTTAACGAGGATGAGGCTGGCTTTTCCTCCTCCATAATTATCCACTGACCTGGTTTCTAAAAATAATGCTCTTCACCTTAGAGCATTTGTCATAAAAATTAATGCTAGAGCTGGAAACTGCAGTTGTAGCTTATGCATGCTGGAAGATATATTTTAACATTAAGGTCCTGTAATGTATAGTGACCTAGAGTCTATAAAAAAGCAAACCAAGCCAAATTAAAACAAAACAATCCAACGAAACACCACAAATTTGGCATTTATGTGAGAAAATAGGAAGAAAGGTAATGTGATAGCAGTAGGTTCTCCTTCCTTAAGAGGGAAGATGTTATTTCTCTTGTAGCTGTGCACACTGGAACAGAAGCAGAAGCTCTGTGAAGTCACTCTAAAGATAGCAGCCAGGTTGAGCTTGTGCCCATCTGGAGACTATGTGAACAGACTACAGAAGCCATCAAAGACCCCAGTGCACATGCTTAATTCATATTCTTGGGCATGATTCCACATTACTCAGTGTGTGTTTAAATTATACCTGGACTGTAGTAGATGACCTATTCTGTTCAAGAAATTTAATGCATGGAGAAGTCAAAATCAACTAAATATTAGATCTGTTAGTGAAAAAGAGAATGTCACTGAAAGAATTTTACTAATTTGTCAAAGTGTTGAGAGCAAATTCTCAGAAGTGGTTGGGTGCTATTTATGGGGTGAAAAGAAAATAACAGAAAGAAATCCAGAGAAGATTTAATTAATGGGATCCTCATTGCATCAGTTAATGGCAATTTTCTGTAAAAGAGAAAGAGCCTGCTAAAATGAGCCAGAGTAATTACAAGACTGTAAAGTTCTTATTATACTCGATATGTTCATTGTCAAGGGAGATTTAGAAGAAAGTTTCCATTCATTTATTTTTGTTTGATTTAAGAAGCTGTTTGATGGCTGCTTGGTGGTACAGAGTGTCTGGGTAGTAATTTTCAGACATTACATATTGGCAGAAAAGGATGCCAGTTGTTCTACTGACACGTTTGGGTTTTGTGGTTGCAACTACCTTCTAAAAAAATGCATCATTTTTTCTTGAAAGGATCTCAGTTTAAGATCACCACTACTGTAATCTCAATAATAATGGAATACTCTGGATGAAAGCTTCCTGTGATGACCCTGAATGTGACACTGGATTGGCATTTCTGTATTTCCAGAAAAAAAAAACAGGAACTTTTTTCTGTTTTGTTCTGTAATGACCAGAGACTGCTGACAGCGGCCAGAAACAGCTGTCATTTCAAAACTATGACTGTTAATAAACACCAGAAAAGCCTTTCAAAACTGAGGATGGTTCAAACTCTGGTCCTGAGATCAACATTTTTCTGACCATTTTGTTTGTAAACTTGAGCTACAAGAGCAATAGCCATCAATTTAATTTATCTCGGACTAATATTTTCTCAGTTCAAAGGTGCCCATGTGACAGCCATCTCTAGGCGATAATTCTGCTGATAACTCCTGTAGCACGTGAAGTTGTGAGTATGCAGAGCCCAGGTTAATTTCTTCTCCTGAATAAAATACTGCCACAACACTGCAAAGCAACACCCCCAGTCAATGCTAAGGGACCTGTGAGCTGCCATCAGCTGTCCTGTATCCCAGCCTGCATGTACAAAATGCCTTTGTTTTTTCTCAATTACTATCTACCGTCAAAAGATGTCTTTATCTTAACAAAGAAATTTGTATATCAAGTGAAAGATCTATCATTACACTTACAAAAAAATATAAGAAGCCCTTAAAAGGTATACAGTACAAATTGTAGAATTTCACCTGTTTATAAAACTTCTCATTGTTTTTAGGTCATATGCAACTGAGGGTCACTTCTCTGAGGGCAGAGGAAAATACAATATCTAAACAAGCATTGCCTGCTTTCCATTTGCAAATCTATTCCTTAATATCCTCGGCAACTGCCTCTTAAAGGAAGAAGATAGTTGAAGGAAAATGTGATAGCCATGAAGCAGGGCTGGCTTTAAACAAATAACTGTTTTATATTAATTTGGTCCGATTTGAAAAGCTGTGGAGACCATTCTCAGACAGGGACAAGTTTTCTAAGTAGGCTAAAATGGCACCTAATTGAAGAATAGATTTACTGAAAAAGAAAGATTCAGAGTGCTCCTACAAGGTTTAATGTCTATAAATAATTTCAATACTGAATGTTTACATAACACTTTGAACATGTAAAGTGCTTTTCAGGCAGCATTGTTAGTTATTTAGCATATACAGTAGAATAGCAGAGTTTTCAAAGGGGATGCATTTGAAATTGAACAATTAATAAAATGTTTAAAAAGAAAGAATTTCTCAAAAGGAAAAAAATTACAATCATAATTTTCTTAATTAAAGATCAGCTCTTAAATCTTGGAGAACTCTAAATTTATTTAGAAATGAGAAATGCAGTTTTTAAAATATAGAGACTATATGGCCCTCTTCTCCATAAAAGATTTGCAAATACAATATTGCATTTTCTCAGTGAGACCTTAGATATTCTGTGTTGTGTAGAAACCAGAACTCATAAGCTGCTGCAGGAGAATTTCAATAGGTAGAGTGTTACTACTGGAGTGATGGTATAGGTAAATATTTACATTTCATTAATTGCAATGGAATTCATAATGAGCTGGGATGCATTTCTAATAATTAGCCTTTCCAAACATTTAAGCTACTTTTCTTTTGAGCAGTTTAATATGCTATAGATGAAAACGTGAATGCAAGCACTATTTCAAACACCTACTTTTCTCAAAATAGCTCTCAAACCCCCAAAAAAACAAACAAAAAAAAAAAACGAAAAAAAGAGGGATGTTGCTAAAAGTTCAAATTCTTTTGATAGCAGACAGAGCATTTTGTTTGTTTGCTGAACCAATATCAGTATCAAAAGTATTCACCTCAATACTACTAACCATCTTATAATCAATCTTCAATTTAAAAACATAAAGTATCTTATGAAGTAGTGAAAAGAAAGGAGGGAAAAATGGCATTTTTCAAACAAATAGAAGTGTATGCTTTTGAGCAAATTCTGATGATACTTTTTGCTTAATACCATTTCTCCTTAAAGCCTCAATAATCTTCATTTCCTCTCCAAACATGCTCACTAGTGCAAATCATAGGAGGTATTGAACATCTGCCATTTTCCTCTCAATTCCAAATACATTTGAGTGTTTCAGGAATAGAACTAGAACTGAATTATGGCTGGGCTTTTTTCACCAGTGCAGTAGAAGTGACAGGTCACAAGAAAGGTTTCCAGTGAGAGATCTTCTCTTCTGTATCAGCTTGTTCAGACTTCTTGAGCTGTGTGCAAAGAATCTCTGAAAGCAGAACATAGAGAACTTACGAGCATTAAGCAAATATTTACTGATTAATGTACAAAAGATGTCTAGGACTTAGCCATCTGTCAGGCTGTCCTGGTTTAGGGCAAATATGTAGGAGGAAACCTCTGGAGGGTCT